>JACDRQ010000549.1:0-33691 GCA_013841215.1 Hycleus cichorii
ACTTATACACTGTAATATCCCTTTGAAAATGAGCATTTTTTCAATTTCTCACAATTTTTCTCCTTTAGGGCTTAGCCGGTGGTTTTACAATGCGTTTATTTCAAGCGTCCAGTGTGACAACTTTATTTGGAGCCACATTCTGGGCTTTGATATTAGCCGGACAGCTTGTACAACAAGAAGTAATTATTATACACTCTATAATTATCACTAATTTATCTCAAATTTATAGTCAGAAGAATTATTTTATTCTCTACTGGAAAATGAGTGGTACACTTGGAATATGAAATGTCAGAAAATGTTAATTTTATTCTTATTTCGGATTATAAAACCATATAAACTGAAATTCATTGATTCTATTGTTGTAAATTACAACTTAGGCATTGCTGTGAGTAAAATTTTTGAAAACAAACATTTTAATTTCACTACATAAAATTAATAATCCTTTACAGATCATTAAATTTATATTTTCTGTAGTCTCAGTCTATGTACAAATGCAATAAAAAGCACTTTGAAGATATTTTGAAAATTTGCAAAGCACTCCAAAGTAACCATTATTAGAAGTACCATTTTTAACGACTTATTAAATTAAAAATTCTATTCTGTGCACTATTATTACATGTGTTAATTAAATATAAAATCGACAAATTTAATTAAAATGAACCTACTAAAAGTGTCAAAAATTATTATTTGATTGTAATAAAGAATACAAAATTGCAAAATATATTTTTATTTTGTTATTATTATTATTATTATTACTATTATTTTTTATATTTGAAATTCAATTCAATAAAGCAGAATAAGAAATGCTTCACTATTCTAATTTCAAGCTGTTCATCTCCTGAGAAACTAACAATGTGCCGGCCCAACAGATTTTTGAACGGTTCTCACGTTTGTGGGAATCTTTCTTATTAGATTGTTTAGTAATGAACTAGTGTTTCAGTATTTTTAAGAACTAGTGAATTATTTCTACAAATATCTAAATATTTTTTTCTGAGTGTCAGTGATTTTTACTAACTTTTCAAATTCCAAAATTTTGACCATTTCTAACACAACATTAACCCATCTAATTCTGTGTTAGTAGTTATTTAATGCAATAGGAATGACCTTCCCCGGGGAAGGATAATGCCGCTCGAAGATAATCTGAAACATAAGAAACATAATTACTTCAAGATTACCTAAAAGAAAAAAACCTTTATTACTTGTACACTTACCTAAATATTACATCAACACACACGGTTTTTTTTGTGTGAAAATGCGAATAACTCAACTTCACCAATAAAAAATATTGTGAAGGAGTCCCTGAAAAGATGCGCAATCGGCGGACGCTATCGTTCAAAGCATGAACACCTTTTAAAGTCTGTTGAAGATCCAAAAGAAGACCAAGAGAAGATGAAGAATAACAGAAAACCGTTGCTTGTTGATTTGAAAAGGCCTATTAAATCCAGCGATGAGTAGATTTACAGGAGAAGAACGATGGGGAGATGTCGATGTACCTAACGTTCCTAATAAGTCCCTAACAAGTCCCTAACAAGTACCTAACAAGTACCTAAGAAGTTCTAAGCAGGTCCCTAATAAGTTCCTAATACGCGTTCCCTATGTACCTACAATCGCGAATTTTCAATAACTTAATTTTGTAAACTTATGATTTGAAATATCCCGATGTAAATCAAAAAAGTACTTACCCCACTGCTACAACGTCTCCTATCCCTGGCTGTTCGAACCTACTGTAATAAAAAAAAAAAAAATAGATTAGTATCTTAAAAATAATTCAAAAGTTGATTTAATTATAAAATTATATAAGAAAGAGTGATTGTTTAAATATTTTAACTTACCCTTTCATTGACTTCTTATCACCTAAATCCAAGGGATGACTAACTCCACACTCCTTCGTCCAGATTGGCACCAACACTAACACTTTATTTTAAAAACGCTCATGAAAAACGGTAGCACTAACACTATATTTTTAAAAATACGTGAATTTAATATTTAATTTTAGAAACGGTAGCACTTCAACGTATAACAAAATACGAGTCACTTTGTTTTAAAAAGCGCATGCATTTATTATTATTAAATATTTAAAAAAAACGATAGCACTTCAACGGACCGAACAGTCTTAATATGTCGACGATTAAATTCAACTGACACGATCCGAAAAGGGTGCTACGTAATCGTCCCTTATCAAAAATTCGAAAAAAAACTGTGCTGATGTATGTACGTAATCGTACGTGGAATCGTGTCGGTTTTACAGCAAAAAAAACAAGATAACTTGAAGGGGCTAGTTTACGTAACTCTAAAGTTATAGAATTAGCCTCTACAATATTGTAGATTTTGAAAATAATTTAAATTATAGATAACGCTTCAATTTTAAAACCTAAGCAATTTTCCTTCCACTTAATTGTTGGCTAAATTAAAAGCTGAAAAGCTTATTCTTTAAACCTTGATACTATCATCGGATATAATTGAAAAAGTTTATAGTTTGGATATTATAAATACATTATTGATTTATATTCTTTTTAGTTTCGTTATAAACTTATTACCGGATTGTTATAACAATGGCAAACTTTTTTACAGTCATAGACTAAATTGTAAATAATTTATTAAACTGTTTTGATTATAAAAATGTCTAGATTGTTTGAATGGAAAATCTTACGATTTTTCTTTCATTTTTCACTTAAAGTTTAAAGTTTTAGACTCATTTGAAAGAGCATTTCAAGTTCTATCGCAGAAAGTTTACCGTTTTGGAAAATCTTGGGGAAATTTCAATTTATAGATGAAAATCTCCTATAACTCAGCCAACATTGATTTGTTTGCAATAAGTATAGAGCTTTCCAAATTTCAAAGAAATTTCCCAGTTAGTCCGGAAAATTAAGAAATAACTCAAGCGCATTTTACAAAACAGTGTAACCAGAAATCTAGATTTTGAAATTCGTGGAATTTTCCTATGATTGAGGTCAATTGAGGAAATTTTAAGTTTTAATAGACAGTCTGAATTGCTGAAATAACAATTTTTTTGATTGAGTTTTCTCCATTATTGTTANTTGATTGAGTTTTCTCCATTATTGGCTAAGAAAAAAATAGGAATGAATCAGAAGAGCGTCTCTTATTTTGATACCTTATTGATTGTCGAATATAATTGAGCCAACTTATAATTTGGATTATGAATAATTTAGTTGAATTCTTTTATAAGTTTCATTATAATCGAATTATCATTATCAAGAGTCAACATTTTTATAGCCGTAGACTAAATTGTGGATAATTTACTAAATAGGACACCAATTTTCATTCGGTTGACATAATCCCAATATAAAATTGAAGTCGAAATCGCACCTCAGTTTAGTGAATCACTTTATAATAGTTGATATTGAAATGGAATTTCAGAATACTGAGATGCAAGGTTGTTTATTATTTTAAATTAATTAATTATTTAAAAAATCTCCTTTTATCGAATATTTTACAATTTTTAGGGGATTGTTTGATGATTTTACGAATTTTGAGTTGCGATATCTTCTACTGGAAACCGATGAAAATTTTTATAAAATTCCTTTTAGCACTGCAAATTTCAACGATTTTCATCTACTTGTATTATTTCCTTTATAAACTGACGATTCGTGAAACTATCCAATATTTTCCAATGTTCTGTTTTACAATTTTCGTAAATATTATTGTTAAATCTTATAACTACTGAAATTAAAATTGTTTTTCAATTAGGGCACTACATCGTTAATTCAACACACAACAATTGGACCACTTTTAAAAGAAAACGAACAATTCTATAAATTATGGAATATAAATAATTGTGGTGCTAAAATTGAACAAAATATCAAATTTGAAACTTTAATCATCAATAATTTTGCAATATTTAACACATTTTTAGTAATAATCACAGCCTCAGTTCATCTATACAAAAAAGAAGCAAGATGTAATTTTCTTTTAATCAACTCTATTTTTGAAGACTCTCCTTACAGTATTTTGAAAATATTTGTAATTCTCTACAATATAACAGCACCATTTTTTGTCTATTGCATGGCAATATTAAGCTACCAGATGATTTATTGGACGCAACATATGAAATTTCAATTTCGTTTATTTCAACATTGTTTAGAAAATATTGCTGGCGAAAAAGACGACGAAATCGAGGAACGATTAAAATTCTGCATTAAACGTCACCAAGAACTAACAAGGTACTAGTTTTTATCCCGTAAAATTGTTATTTTGTTTACAAAAAGTATAATTAAAGTGCTGGTAACAAAATGAATGAAAGACTTTTCGCATTTGTACCATTATATGTGATTTCTGGTGGTCTGCACGGTATCGGTTGTATGATCTACTTATACACAGTAATATCCCTTTGAAATACTAATTGTTTTAGAATTTTCACTATTTGTCTCCTTTAGGGCTTAATGAGTGTCTTAGACGGTGATTCTGTGATGCGTTTGATTCAAGTATTCAGTGTGGTAAGTTTATTTGTCGCCACATTCTGGGCTTTGATATTAGCCGGACAACTTGTACAACAAGAAGTAATTGTTACACAAATTATAATTATCACTAAATTCACCTCAAATTTATAGTCAGAAGAATTATTTTATTCTCTATTGGAAAATGAGTGGTACACTTGGAATATGAGATGTCGGAAAATGTTAATTTTATTCTTATTTCGGATTATACAACCGTATAAATTTAAATTTACAGAATCAATAGCCATAAATTATGATTTAGGCGTAGCTGTGAGTATGACAACTGAAAATTATCCTGTTTTCCTCAATATAATCTCTTTACAGATTATCAAATTTATATTTTCAGTATTTTCAGTCTATGTTCAAATGCAATAGGAAGCGTTTTGAATGAAATTTAGTAAAGTATGAAATTTTAGTAGCACACTAACACATTGTCATAATATTTCTTAAAATTTGCATATTTGCAACTTCTATGTTTTCCTGTATAATAAATATAGCTTGGCTCATTTTATTATCAAATAAGAGTCGTCATTATTGTCTAATTTGTATAAAAAAACATGTTTTTCCAATATCTTGAAAGCAAGTGGTTTGACTCAAAAAATAAAGTTTGCCAAATTTTATCCGAATATGTGTACGTATTTACTAAATAAAATTAATTGAAAACCGAAATTTCGAAATTATTACGAAATAACTCAAATGTAAACAGTAAATTGAAAAAACCGCCAAATTTTCGTATAGCCATAGTTTATTCAGCGCCATCTAGTAGCAATGCGCTAGAAATCCATAAAGCTAACGTTACAGGTTAAATTCGAAATTTCCAAATTTCGTGAAACGACTAAAATCATAAATATTTATTGATTTCATGGAAATCCGAGGAAATTCAGTAAATCAACGGAATAAACGCCTAGTTTTTCAAACAATAAATCCAATCTTATCGGATAGTTTTGAATTATCTGCCAACCTTATAGTCCCAAGTGTATAACTTTAATAAAGAAATTGATAGTAAAATTTGCAACCTTACATTGGTACCATTGGCGCACTATAACTCGTTTGTTTATATAACCTCAAATTTCTGGAAATATTCTACAAATTTCGCGCCATTATATGGAACTAATAAAAATTTTTTAATAAAATTGTAATTACAGTTTTATTGTTACGAACCATTTATCAATGCTCTAGGAAATTTGATAAACTATATCGGATTTGGGCGCTCAAGTTAGTAAACAAACACGAACCGACAGTGTTACCAACATGAAAACCATCTGATTTTCCATTCACCTTGATTGTTACGAATTTATAACCAAATATTCAATATGGCGTTGACAGTGACGTTTCTGTTTACATAATTGCGTGTATTTTTTTTATTACAAATTAAATAGATGTGGCTTGATGAATATGAAAAGTAAATAGAGATCCTGAGGCAACCCAGTTCATATTATCAAATCTGATAATAATAGTAATATTTATTATCAATAATAATAATAATAACAGTAATCGAATGATCAGAGAAACAATAACAAGATAAGAGTGTATGGATTATTATCATTATAAAGTTGCATTGATTATCGATAACGAACAGAAAAAAAACGTTATTATCATTCAAATGATAAGTGTTGGTGAGGAAAAAGGCGAACAACAACAAGAAATGGTAATATTCTACTCAAGTGTTAATTAATTATTCCTTATAAAAGTATCGACAAATTGAGAAAACATTAAAAAATTACAGAAGATTTGCGGTTATTCCAATACCAATGCAATACAATAGTCTGTTCGGATAGTAATTGCTGTACATAACACAGTATTGTAAGTATAAGTTGTTTGAATATAAAATAATATAATGGGCCTTCTATATCGAATTTATTCATCTTCCACTGTGATTATTGATAAATACAATGACAGCTGACATTTCAATAGAAAGTCAACATATTAATTTAGATCCGTTTTGGCGACCTCATGCCCATACGATCCAATGATAAGACATGATAACAATCGGGAAATATCACAGGAAATTAATCATCGATGAAAATTTAGTAAAATTATCCAATTATCAGATGATATTTTGTATTTTCCCAAAGACCACAACAACGAGACGATTAAGTTGAAATTAACAATTTGCTTTATTCATATGCAAACATAAGTTATGAAACAATCAAGGACAGATAAAGATTATATAAATGTTCACTTTTACCATTCCCAGACGATTAAATTAAGATACAGTTCTTTATTGCTTTTTTTTGTTGTCTTGTAAATTGAACAAAAAAAAATTATTTAAAGTTTACAGCAAAAAGATTCGAATAAGAGCAATAATTTGATTTGTTTTCTTACGTCTATCGTTGTTTTTATGCGATGATTTAATTGAGGAAAGCAGAAACTAGGCATTTTAAGCGAATATTTATTTAATTAATGTTAAATTAAATAAATAAACAATAAGTCAACTTTATCAATTAAGTGATTAATTAATTAATAAGTCTTGGAAAAAGCAATTTTATACATAAATACAGTTTGAATTGATTTAAATTTTAAATTAAAATCGCCTACAGTCCAATTATAATTTGTCAACTGCTTCAATCTTTGTCACAATTTTTTGCTAATTTGTTCCAACTATTCCATATTTGAACTAATCAAAAATAACAAATTGATTGGTTAAAATCGGGTTGATTTAGAGAAGGGTAGAATTTTAACTGCAATTGGTGAATTTTCTATAATAATCGGATTATTTCGGTGATTAATTCAATTCTGTCTTATCGTTCAATGGGTTTAAATCGAACTTATTGACGTCCATCAAATTTACGGATAGATTTTTTAAAATAAATCTTGTACTTTAGAATTTCTAAAATTTCTATATCCCAAATAAATTTTATTTCAATTATTATAAAGACAAGGGGGTTAATTCAAGAGAATTTAGGTCTAAAGTAGCTTCTTTGTTTTTCAATTTATCTGCAATCAATTGTCGCCATCACAATGATGACAATCTTTAATATTTTTCCGAGAATTGTGAAAATAAAAAATTTCAACGTAGATAAATTTGAGGAAAAAATCGCAAATGTGATCATCGGAATTTCGAAACGTGAGTCAAATTTTTGAAAGTCATTAGGAACTTTTTGGTTCACCAACTTTGAAATTTATTAAATTGTAATGCCCTCTTGGCATATTTTTGTTTGTTGTTACATAGAAATCGAATCTATTATAATTTATGGTTTATTATTAGAGAATTTGTAGGAGTAATCGTTTGTGGAACATATTTTGTAGAATTTGGGGTTTATTGAGTGATTTTGTATGAATCTTGATTAAAATTTAACTTATTAATCAATTTAAATTAATGTTAAAATAGAAATGATTTCTTCTTGATGTCATTCTATTCGATTGTTACATTTTTATTTTCTAATTGTTCCAAAAATGCCAATATTGGTTGCCATTTGATTAATTACAATAAATATCATTGTGATTGTTATCTTATCGATAAAGTATAGAACCTATATGTAGGTGAGCTTTTGTTGTGCTAATTTTAGTTCGTATTTTAATATTATAAAATGTCGTATTACTATTATTGTTTAATTATTTGATTAGTATTTAATTATTCTTGATTTTGTTTGTTTTTTAATTGATTATTTCAGATGATGTTGCCGATATTGGTATCGCCATGGGAACACCAGGCGATAAAGCGGAAATCAGAAAGGTAGTGCAGAGTCAACAATTGGATTCTGAACAACATATTCCATCGATAATACCATCATCATCACCATCATCATCGTCATCATCACCATCATCATTAACTTCTGGTGTTTCCCAATTACATCAATCGACAACAAGACGAATTACAACAACAACCACAACAACAACAACAGAAATGGGAGTAATTAATCGATGGCCTGCACAACAACAACCACAATTGGAATCTGTTGCTTCTTCATTCCAATTAGCTTCAGTGAAATCGGAAAATTTCCCAACAACCTCCACTAGTTTGGGTGGTTTAGAACAAGCCCATATTGAAGATTATTATACGCAAACGAAATATTATCCAAGTAGTAGTGAAAGTTTACAAATTTTATATCCAACAATACCACAAAAACAACAAGAAGATAAAACATTCCGTAGTTTAGATGAACCGGGACCCTCAGGCTTACAAACAACACCAAAACGCATCGGTAGAGTTGGTAGAACACGAAAAACGAGTACAACTACAACAATAATACAGGAAGATTTAGAACAACCACAAAAAAGAGTACACACTTGTTCTGTATGTCAGAAAAATTTTGCAAATTTAGAGAAATTAACGAAACATCAACAAATCCATACAGGAGTATCGCCATTTAAATGTGAACATTGTAAAAAAACATTTACATCAAAATTCAAATTAGTCCGCCATACGTTAATACATTCAGATCAAAAACCGTTTAATTGTACGGTATGTGAACGAACTTTTCATCGGAAAGATCATTTAAAGAATCATATAAAAGTGCATAGTCCTAGTAAAAAAGTTTATAGATGCGATAAGAGTGATTGTAAAAAGGAGTATACATCGCAGATGAGTTTCCGTAAACATCAAGCGTTACATGCAGCTGAAGAAGGTAGTCTACAATGTCAAATATGCTTATCAATGTTTAAAACAAAAGATGATATATTATATCATTTAAAAGTGCATGCTGGTAGTCGTACAGTTAAAAATCCAAGTGAAAAAAAATTTACATGTGATAAATGTGAACGTAAATTTTTTACAAAGAAAGATGTACGCCGCCATATGGTTGTACATACTGGTATGCGTGATTTTTTATGTCAATTCTGTCCGCAACGTTTCGGTCGAAAAGATCATCTAGTACGCCATATAAAGAAATCCCATTCGAAAAATCTACCACCGGAGGCTCTGGAAACGGCAATAAAAACCGAAAAAAATTTCGATAATCGTCGACAATCAACAACAAAACCTGAAACAATCGTTAAACCGATTAAAACCGAAATAAAAACGGAATATCCGGAAACAGTAACGACGCCCGAATTTAATTTCACTTTAGATCTATTGCCGGTAGAAACGTTCGATCAGTTATTACAACGGGAATTTCTACCATCAACATCGACACAATCGGATGATTTAAGTGAGAATTTGTTGTTTAAATCGAAAGAAGAAGAACAACAAGAGGAACAATCGGAACGATCGCCAAATTTCGATGAAACAATTTTACAAAATATTAGTGAGACAACAACGATAATTGAAACGAATCTATCGGATCCTGGAATAATTAGTGAAAGTGTATTGAACGATCCGGCTATACAAAGATTATTACAACCAACTGAAGAGAAGAATCTACCATTGCCTGGTTTTAGTCAGACTTTCCAATCACCACCGCCGCCACCGCCCCCATAAAATCCGTTTATTGTGTGGACATTGAAATTGTGATCTATTCGAAATTCGCGTTAGTTCCATGACGGTGGTGTTGTTCTCTTGAATTTCCACTGAATGCCTAAGAATCTGTTTAATCTAGTCTTGAAATCAAATGTTTCACAATTCTTGATTAAAAATTGTTGAATATTAACTAAAAATAGAGATTATAAAATTCTAAATTGCTGTTAATTACGTTAACAGGCAGCTTGTTTGTGTGAATATTGCCTTACGAAAAGAAGAATACTTGTTGAGATTTATAAATTATCTATACATATATTCTATTAATATATTTTTTATTAATTTTAGAAATTCGTTTATAAAAATTGAAACAAATCGTTTTGGTATAGCAATTTAGAAATTCCGATCGAACTTGTACTTAGTTCCGTATAAATCGATCTAATTCGAATTGTTTTGCGTTAAAATTGTTATAACAACGGAAACTAACGATCTGTTATCTCTAAATCATATCTTCCAAAGGAGAAAATTGGTGCTAATATTCAAATTATCTTTATAGATTTTATAGAATTAAATCCAAAAATATTTGAACTAATAAGGTGATTATTTTGTGGATTAGCTGTCACGTTAAAATCGACAATAGTTTCCCTATAATATCGTCTTAAGTACAAACATTTACACAAATTCGTAACTAACACCATTAGAATTCTGTTTTAATTATAATTTTAATTTATTTTAAACTTCTAGGTGTGATATACAAATTAAAATAAAATCCGTATTGATAAAACAGAATTCTTATGATGTTTATAATCAAATAATGATGATGATTGGAAATTAACACAACATTATCACAATAATATTAAAAATAATCTACCTCACTTATTACAACAATTCATTGCTGTACAAACAGCTAGTCATAGTTATTAAGAAAGTTTATTGTATCATAGTTTTTATTATTATTTTATATATAATCGTATATAATATAATTAACACTACTTGTTAAAATTGTAAATAGTTTATACATATACTATACATACATATAGTAAGTCTATTTTTATACAAATTAAAGTATTATTTATATACAGAATACACCTCGCTTGTTTCACGAAAATTTTCAAATAACGCGCCATTATGCTACCAACGTCAATTAAATTTAAGCAAAACTTGTTAAAAATAATAATTTAAATATCAATATAGCATTTTAACGCAATTATTACGCCTTTTATTCTTTTTTCAAGACGAATTGTTAATTATATTTTTTTAATATTTAATTGAATTGTAATAAAAACCATTTTAGAGACTTTTATTTTTTTAGTATTGTCATACTGTTTAAACTGCCAAAATCTAATGTTGCCAAATCTACAATTTATAATTAAATCTAACGATTTACTTTTAGTATTATTAAAAAAATTCAATTTATAATAAATTATTGCACAAATTCTAATAATTTAATATTCTTGTTAATTACTAGATTTAAAATTTATAATATTTAGTCAACTTTAATTTATTCTACTGATATAAATTAGCCATTTGGCAACCTTGCGCTCGGTTGACGTTTCTTAACCTCAATTTTTTTAAGCTTATTGAAAATCAATCGCCGACTAAAATATCGAATTAAATATAAATAAATCGACGAAAATAGGTAATTTCGTTCGAAATACTGTTGTTAATCGTTGAAATTTAAATAAATACAATTTTTAGCGCAAATGGGTTTATTGACCGATCCCAGTGCCGGCCAGGGTAGACTGACCAAAGCCCTATTGAGATTCCATATAAAACTCGAAATTCTCCTCTATATCGGCGGAATTGTTTATTTTTGTTCGCTGGCCTACACGCCGTTCAATTTGGGCACGTATTTTTCGGAAAATGCCCTATTGCCAGGCTTGGTGAAATCGGAGTTTCGTGACGACCATTCGATTCGAATCTACCATCAAGAGTTATTAGATGAGATGAATAAATATACCGATTCGTTGCCGTATCCGTGGTTGTTGGCGAAATTCAAACAAATTGGTCTTGATACGTACACTCATAATTTTACGTTGAATTATCCGCTTGGAAAGCCTCAAGTAAAATTCGATTCGTTTCTCTAAATTGTTGTAAAATTGTAATTTTTTAGAGATTTATAGGGAAGAATGTGTATGGAATATTGAGAGCTAGCCGGGCTTCGAGTACCGAAGCTCTAGTTTTGAGTGTTCCATACCGAACGCCTTCGAGTATGCAACCAACGACAGCCCCCTCAATCGCTATAATGTTAGCTTTTGCTAAATTTGCAATAAGTGATTATTACTTTTAGGGAAAAACAATCAATTTATTTTATAATTTTTAGAGGAGAAATACTGGGCGAAAGATTTGATTTTTCTAATAACCGAACACGAACAATTAGGTATGCAAGCCTGGTTGGAGGCGTATTATGGGGCAAGTTGTGGCAATTTAGGCACTTTAGATTCAGGCGATTTAAAAGGCCGAGGTGGTGCTATACAAGCTGCCATCAATTTAGAAATACACGATACAACAATCGGACAAGTCGATATAAAAATTGAAGGTTTAAATGGACAATTACCGAATCTAGATCTATTTAATTTAGCTTGTAAAATGTGCGTCAAAGAAGGTATTTATTATACGTTCAAAAACCGTCCATCGAAAAGCTTCAAAGATCCAATCAAAGATTGGCTTTACTCATTCCAAACACTAATGTCGATGGTATCAACTCAAGCGACAGGGGTAATTTTATAAATTTATCAAAAATTCAATAATTTTCCAACAAAATCAATAGATTCCGAATGGAAATCACGGTTTATATCATCGTTTCGGTATTCAAGCTCTAACAATTGAAGCATCCTCGAAGACAACAACACGGGGCATCTCTAAAGCGAGTCTCCTCAATATGGGGCGTGCAATCGAGGGGATTTTCCGCAGTTTAAATAATCTATTAGAGAGATTCCATCAGAGTTTCTTCTTTTATCTTCTAGCATCATCGGAGCGATTCGTTTCAATAAGTTTGTATATGCCGGCAATTGGGGCGATTGCAGCAGCCCTATTTATTCGAGCTTGTGCTAAATGGTGTCAACTTCAAGAGGATAACGCGACGATTAAGGATGAAAAATTGGATGATCGAACAGATCGCGGAAAGATTGATGAAAGTTTGGATAAATATAGCGATGAATATTGGGGGGTGATGAAATTTCGGTTTTTAAAAGAGATTGAAGATTATCGACCACCGGTTGGTGATAGTGCCAATTTTATTTCAGTACTATTTCTATTCGTTATCGTCCATATTATGGGAGTATTAATAATGAATAGTCCACAATTTCTAACAAATATCGGTAACCAATACAACTATACCACGAATATTTCGTTATTTTATAGTTTAATTCTAATATCAATCTTTTTATTAGCGTTACCGTTATTTACTAGAATTATAAATGTTAAGAACGCTTCAATTTTAAATATTCTATCGTTACTAGAATTGGGTACAGTTCTTGTTAGTATTGCTATGAATAATATTTCGTTAGCTATGTTTTTAGGTGTAATCTACGTACCTGTAGCTTTATTAATATCAACTACACCGAATCGATTCCATTCGTCTATCCAGAAAGTTTTCTGGATAATTCTACATCCATTAGTACTCCTTACGATGACAGTTTTAGTTTATACTTATTATAACTTTAGTAATGATAGTTTAAAAGAAATTATATCGCGCAGTGTTAATGCAACACAACAGGCGATCGTTTTCAGTGTTGTCGATTCAATGATTTACGGTAATTGGTTATTTAGTGTTGTTTCGTGTGTTTTTCTACCGAATTGGTTATGTTTTTGGATTGTTTCATTTAGCCGAAATGAACAGAAATTATCGAAAGTCGATTATACGAAAAAGACTAATTAGTTTCTAGTTAATTTTGTGTTTAAATAAATACTTGAATTACTTTAACAGTTAGTCAATTTCTTTCAATATAGAAACTTTGATGGATAGCCGACGACATTGCAGTTTTCTTGATGAATGTCGGGGTTTCTACCCCATTGAGACTTATGGTTCGTTAACTATCAAGAAAAAACCAAATAAAACGGAACGGTGTTTAAAGTCGGGTTATTAAGATGAATTTCGCGGTCCATTAGATCGTTAAAATTCTATTTTAATTGAATTTTAAATCGTAGTAATTAATTAACAGAGATTAGTTAATTTTTTTGTTTCGCATATTTACACTTTGCGTGTTTTGTTTAATTAAAATATATGAATCTTTGTTATAGTAGTAGGATCATGTTTTTGAATAATTTTTCCTGTTGGTTACTGCCGGATAAAGTAGAATTATAAAATCGTCATAAGGTGGATAAATGTTGAAAAAACTAATTAAAACAAATTAATTTACCAAAGCTAAATATTTGTGTTTTTCAACTAAATCCAACTGGATTTTCGTTTTTATTCCAAATTTGTTAGTTTTAAAGGAAAAATATTACCCTATAAAGAGAAGTTAATCATTACAGATTATTGTACAAGACAGGGGTTTTATTTTACTGTTTATTACTAAGTCCAGGTCTGGTACTTTAGTTTTTAAAAGTCTTGGAGCTTTCTAAAACTTTGTTTTCTCGGTTTTTATTACTCCGCCATTAACTAAGATGAGTTTTAATCTAAAAAGACGCAGAGTTGAGGGATTAACCTGATTTAATTCATAAATTACAACCGTGTTTCATTTAAATGCCCATTAATTACCGGATGATTTCAAAGTACTTCCAGAATCTGTAGGGGAGTCGCTCGGGATATTTAAAAGATTAATTTCGTAGCCCATTGGGAATTAGTAAAAAACCGCATTAATTCGAATATTTTGCGATTTTCACTCACCGAAACTGGACGTAAAACGATCAACTATTTCGAGCGAATCTCCACTCATTTTTGGTCGTTGTACGTGCGCAGTTGGTTGGTGAAAATCGCGATTTTGCTAGGATTATTCTACAAACGCCTAAAATATTTTCTGTAATTATAAAGCCTAGAGTTGTTACCTAAAATTATTTAGATTCAGCAATGTGTTTAATCCAATTAACTACTGAGATAATAATAGTCTTGCCGAAATAATTTCCATACATCAACGTTGATTATTGAAAACCAGTCTGGTGTTTACATTAAAGCTCAACTGGCCTATCTCTTATCTTATCCGCCCTTACATCTAATCCTTTTGTAATACAACGTGAATTTAATACAAAACAACAACAGATCTGACATAATTAAGACCAATTTAACCAATTCGGATATGGAAATATGTCGGATTTATTTTAAAAAAACAATCTTTCAATCGAACAATAATCAATCAATTAAAATAAATTTTGTCTCATTAATTTCCCCTCGGTTATTTTCACTTTTATAACTCGATTATCTCGAGCCCTACATGTAATTTTTGTTTAAAAACGACTCAGGAATTTACAATTAAAACTCGATTAATTAGACTTGATTAATTTTTAATGGAAACGTAAAAGTTTCATTTAAATATTCAGCACAACGTTGTATTTTTCTACTAACAATATTACCAAGTAAATGGAGAGCTTCTAAACAACATTATTCTATTAATAATTGTTAATTTACTCCTAGTACATGGATTAAATTTTGATACAATTAGTAATTAGATTAACTTTTCCATTAGTTTTATTCAATTAAAATAAACAATTTGAATCTTTTTGTTTCGTTTTCGGATTGTTATAGTTTCGAGAATTACGACTATTATCAAAATGTCTGATTTATTTTGTACACGTTAAACAAGTATACTAGTGCTTTAAATACAAACCATTAATCACACAACAATGTAAATAGAATAGAACGAACCGAAACCGAGTAAATTACGTTTGGTTTTCTCTCAGGATAACTAGGAGAGAATTCAACTATTTTTCTTCGCATGATTACCGAATAAAATATAAAGAAACACAATGATAGAAATTATTACATCTATTCAAGTCAGCACAGTTTTAATAGGAATACTCAATTTTGCAAGATTACTCCTCCAATTCGGTTTGTCTGATGTGAAGATTCTAGCGATTTTCGAAAGGATCGGGTAGAAAGCTTATAGAAGCGATATTGATGATTGATGGTGATTGGAACTATTCTTGTTATGGAATAAAATTACGATCTGTAGTATTGTTAAACGAAATTAGGGAATTATCAGAGAATAGGAACGAAAGATTGGACTTTAGATCAATTTTTATAGCGGCCGATAATTTATCTTACCCTAATTGTAGTTTCTAGTATTTCGATTTGATGGGAAATAAAAAATAAATGTTCTTTAGAAATAGCTGGACAGTGACCATTATTTTTAATTTATCGATGAAATGACAATCGTTTATTGGATGAACATTATAAAGCCTCAATAATAAACTTTAATATTTTTCAAGACTAATAAACGGAAATAAAACTACTTTTAGTTCTATTGTAATTTCAATATACCTTAAAGTTTTGTTTTCAAAACTTTAAAGTAATCTTCAATAAAACAAATTTTAATTAGATAGACTTGGATTTTCAATATTTACGGGTAATTTTTTGCGAATTATTAAACCGGCCTTTGTTACGGCGTTATCGATAAAAAAACTATGAGAATAACAGATTATATCGCAATTCTCGGCTTTTTCATTCGATAATGTCACCTTTCAAGTTTCTGTAATGTTATAAATTCGAACCTGAAACTGATCGAAAACCGAGTTAGCTGTAAAGTTGGTGTTTCCAATGATGAGTGGCATACTAAATTTGGAAGAGGCTTCTATTACAGGCCAGAGTAAGTTTATTAATTTAATTAAAACTCAAGTTTGTTGTAAAATTTATAAATTAATAATTAGTATGCGATTTTCAATGTAGTATTATTTCAATAATTCGAGTTCTGTTTCTGTGTTATTTTTGGGTTCCTGTGTTGTTTTTAATGCTATCCATTTGATTAAAATCTGCCGACAATATTATTTTAGGGGCTTATTTTGTTAATTAATTACACCTCCAAGTGGATATTTTTATATTTAATGGCATGTAGAAATCTCGTTTTCGTATGGAAATTCAAATAGATTCAACTTTCATCCTTTCAAACCATTACAGTCATTTTGACGTGGAAGTTTAGATTTCCGTCTATACCATCGATCTATTCGCTATTGTTTTCGATTCTCTTATCTAGACGCTAGCAAAAAATCTATAGATATGTCTGTATTATACCGTCAACAATCTCAATTCTACTTTTTGGGATAGTTGGTTCGTTTGTTATAATAAAAGACAAACTATTATTAATATGAATAGTAGGTGAAAATAGACGTTTTAACAATGCGGGAAACCCAAAGAGCTATCCTCTGTATTCAACAGTATGTGGGGAAACAATGGTTGTATTTGAACAATGGTACTTTGAGAATGTCAAGTAGCTCAATAAGACATTGCGAATAGATTTTGTAATGTCTAGTTTAAAAATTTATTAAAATTTAATAATATAATTATCCAAAAAAATCCGTTATTGGTTCTGTTTGTTCCACGAGCACTACATCACTTTAGACTATCCAGAGAGTTGTAGAGGCCGTAAAAGAATCCAATTTAAATCTCATTTTTCTTCATCAATCCTGTTGTTTTTGTTGGATAGAAAATTGTATAAAACCGAGAGTTGCGACACAACTTTAATGTTCGATCTTGTGATAGATTCGTTCAACCGAAATTGTCGTTGATGTGTCAATCAAAATCCACCAAAGTGAATCGGGGGATATATTTGAAAACCCAAAATGCTCCTTTAAGGCGCATTGTTTTTTATGACTATCAAAGATTACAGTTACAGCCAAGTCGGCAAAATCAATCGATAAACGCTACCTGGCCCGGCGCATCCACCTTTTCGCTCTACATCAAAAATTATAAATTAGTTTCCTCTATAAAACCGAACTTCGATTCGCATCACCTTATTCTACACTTTATTTGCAATATTTAATAAATACTATTGATGAAATTGTTTAGGTCGGGCGGTTATCACGATATTTGATTCGAATTCAGCGTTTCTATTGTTAGTTTTGTAATGTTTTAGATGGAATGGTTGGCTGGTTATGTGTTTATTAGAGCAAATCGCAATTTCTATGTTGTTTTTCAATCGTATCGTATGTTAATCGGCTTTTGTTACCGCAACAAAATTGTTAATACTCTATTCATGGAAGAAAACAATACGAACTGTTTATTTCTTTCTTCTACTCAAGTTGTAAGGCAACAATGCTTGTTTCAATTGTATCTGCTTCTAATACTAAAATTATAAGGCCGAGTCTAAATATTCGTAGTTCTTATGGCAATTTCTATCATTTTAGCAAACCAGGACTTCGTAGTTGATTAGGAAATTGGTGGAAACTCTTTAATTGCGATTTTCGCGAACTGGATGTACACGTGAAACGATCAAACATCTTTTTGAAATAGTTTATTTCGCTTTTCTATTTCTATAGGATCCAGACTCTTGGTCGTTATGCGTGCGTGGTTGATTGATGAAAATTGCAATATAGTTAGACCAATTTTCGATTATCTAAATTGTTAATTGTCCGATTATTTTGTTTCGAGAAATCCAATGAATCAAATCAGTTTACACATTGCAGAATTTTTATGGAAGTTGGTCGAAATATCGACCACTTTCAATCCGCATTTGAAGTGTTCAATTGCAATAAACTAAACTATTGAATACGATGGAATTTTTCCTTTAAAATGTTCTATCGTTACTATGAAAAAGTCGAAAATAAAATATTTGTACATCAACTGGATAGAGAGAATGTTCTATACAATATCCAAGAATGTCGAGATATTAACAATATTCGCGTATAGTTATTTGGGAATTCTTCAGAACAGACTATATTTGATGAAACAAATAGTTATATTAGAAAAGATATTTTCAATATTGTAGCGCATCTTTTGCGGATGTTTTTGTAGATTTTCCACAATAATCGACAGAAATACTGTCGCAAAGTGTCGTTTTTAGCGAAATTTCCACCGGAAACATTCTACAAATTATCCTGTTTGCGTTCAAATTCGACTATTTAGCAATCGTTGTATATCACAGTTAAGTTTTATCAACGCAAACAAGTCTAAAGTTTATTAATTAAACAGTTAACATTTATTTATTGCCAACTATTTGTTAGTTATAAAGCTCTAAAGGACTACTTTGTTATTTTTTTTTAACGTAGACATTTTAGATTTTAAATTGATTCATTAGAAGGTGAAACAATGTAATATTACAACGCGACTTTTTAATGAGATTGGAGCGAAATTTTCAAAGGAACAGAATTCGTTTAATAAGAGTTGCTCTCGATTATACACGATGGAAACTTATTCGATAGAAAGTTATGAAATTTTATACGTCGTTGTTTTACTATCAACTACTTTTAGAGCATGTTTCATTGTTCTAGCAGTTCGAAATTCAACAGTAATAAGTTCGAAAATTCCAACCCCCTCAATTCTGTCATATTCTCATTATTTTCTATCAACTACAAACTCACCCTTGGAATAATCCATCGTATTGATACTCCACAAAATTACATGTAAGATTAGCCTTTTTTATAATGAAGTAGTTAGTAGTAATAGTTTCGACAACTTAAATAGCTTTAAGTTTCGAGGAAAATTCCAAGAACGTTGCGAATTTATAATTTTAATTCCCAGAAAATTTCTACGAATCCACCCGTAACAGTACGGGGTTGTTTATGTCGGTTTAAATGCATATAATGGAGAACCCCGTCAGAATCTTGTGAACATACACATGCTCCACATACACATAAACATAAAATAGTGTGAATCAAAATAGCTTAAAAGGCTTCGAAATAGTCTCATTTAAGACTAGATATTTGAACACAATTCCGCTAAGAAGTACAAGAATTTTTTAATAAAATATTTACTCTTTGATTCTGTTCGTGACAATTTGTCGGTTTAATTGAGAATTTATGTCAATCAATCAAAGACACTACTAGTTAATTGTAACTTTATTAAAGCTATAAAGGGCTAATTAGTAACTCAATACAATTAACAGACAACTCGTGGAATTTTGTTCGTGTTAATTTTCCATTTAACAACCAGAAATTCGCCGGAATCATCGATGTAGAGAAAATTGAAAATAATTTTAACGAGATATCCAAAGTTGCAACAGTATCCGGAAAGTTTCCGTTCAACTGTATTTTTCTTAACAATAAAATAAACTGGTACGATATAGAATTGAATCTATAAATCAACTCAACTTTAGATGGAAGTAATAGTAATCGACAGGTGAATTTGTACACGAATTTAGAAATTAGTTTACGGAAATTTATACTGTCAGTCATCGAGAGATAAAAGATGGTCTTTTAGAACTAGCAATAAATTTCACCGAGATCTAAATTGGTAAATAGACAGACGGGTTTGGAGATCTTGTAGGCTTTTCTGGGATGAGACACAAATATCGCGATAGAACAGTCAAATGATGTAAGTTGATAGCAAGAAAATATCAACTTGTAAGTGGGAGAGATCATCAAAGCAAAAGAAACACGATCTTGTGTTGAGGACCATTAATACTCAACCTATGTCGGCGATATTACCACACTAACAAGAAACGGTAAATGGTAAAGCAATGAATCTCAAGTATTGCAACAGGTTAAAGAAACTCGAATTCCAATTATTTTCCAACTACAAAGCTTACAGATATCAAATCCTTGAATTAGTGTGGTAACTATAATGCGGTATTTTCCTAAATTTCGATCGATTTCTTATCGATATTTTCAATTGGAAATTTTATATTGTTGCCTCGTTAAATTGCTAGAATTCAACAAGATCGTTTGAGTATTTCAATTTTTCTAAATGGAAAAAGGCGAATTTTCGTCAATCCTCCAGATATACGTCAATGTTAAAAGATATTTCAGCGTTTTGCGAACAAAAGCTTCGAGTATAACGCGAATCAATACGACAATATGTTATTGTTTCACTGTCTGTTGATTTTAACAAAACCAAACAATAGGAAAATTACAATTCAATTCGAATTTTACTAATTGTTATTTTAATATCGATCTCAACAATTCGAATAACGAATTAACGGAAATATCCGGTTATAATTATGGAAATCAACCACAAATTTGCCATATTTTTCATAACTGATATGGCAATGTTGTTTTTTAAGGGCATGTAAGCTTAAATATCAGGAATTTCTTCAACGCTACCATTAATACTGAAATTGTATGTTTCAACTCGTAAACAAAGGGCCGTCATTTCATATGAAAGCCTCTTAAATTTCATTAGATAAAAGTTACTGTTTCAAGGGTGACTTTATGGTGAACGTAATATGAGTCAATAATTGTATTTGGAAGCTTACCATAAATTTGTTTTTATTATTATTGTGTGTACAATACCGCAGAGTATCAACCATGATAAGTTTCGTTCGAGTCTTTATGCAAATGTCCATAAAATAAAATCTCTGGGCTCGGAATTTATTCATATTTATAGAAATATTTTATTTGTTTGAGTGGTCCTGTTATCCCTTTCAAAGGACAACATAGATGAAGGATTTTATAAATATCAGCTCGTTAGGAATGCGTTCCAACAGCCGCAAATGACATCCATTTATCGTCTATGAATGGTTAAAAGTTTACGTTTTTCAAATTGGATTCTTGACGAACGTGCAACAGGCTTAATTCCTTTTCACCCGATACGTATATTCGAGCATATTTACATAGTATTGTAGCAAATATTTAACTATCTTCTATAGAGATACAGTTATTAAATGCGACTCGAACATTTCCATCTCGCCAACTGTTGGTTCAGTGTGAAAAACATAAAATTAATACGACATTTTTATACGGCTTATTATCATAAATGATCCCTTGCTGGGTATGTTGAATATGTGGAATTCTAAAGAATTATCCATCATCCAGTACAATATCCAATTCAATTGTATTCTAAAATCTTTTTCGGGAAAATTGCGGATTACCGGATGATTTTATTCGACTATTGGCAGTCTAAATACTCGATACAACGTGAATCTTTCAAAAATTCAGATTGGAAGATTATTTTAAGAATTTGCAATACTTTGGCAAAAATTGCACCAAACAACGCTTTCTGGGCAATGTCGCGATTTTCATCAATCAATTGCACACCTGAGACGGCCAAGAATGCCCAAGATCCGGATAAGCTACAATCCCTGTCAAAATCGCCAATTATTTTCGAATTGCTCAATGGACCTATCTTTAAACTGCACTTAAATGTTCCAGCCGGTTTAAATGCGACAATTTCGTCAATAGATTTGAACAACAACGACTTTATTATGTATAACGAAACAAAAACCTCCTATATTTCCCTATATTGCGCGTTTTATAGCGCTTCAATAATCGTTTTTTCTCTCCCATTCGCTTTCTAGTCCTCCACTACACGCTCTATTAAATGTTATCATTTTCCTCAGTTTGTTTTCCGATCGATTCGACTACCTGTCAAATATATTTGTCTCTAGCTAAATAATTTCGTCCTGCAAACAATGAAACGGTCCCAATTTTATTTTGTGATGTTTGTTAACGAATTTAAATCGTACAGGAACGCGATGAAATAATTCCAACCGATTTTTTCGTGGTTCATTTTCTATTCGTGTTGTAATCAACGAACGGATATTTTAATGATGATATGTTGTGACAAAGTAATCAGCACAGATTCGGGAGTTTTTGATTAATTTAAAAGTTTGCAATATTAATTTTAATGTTGTCCACTAGAGTGGGAAAATATTGCCATACAATTGATTTTTGTCCATCAGATTTACACTTAGATTATAGAAAATGGGCAATATTGAAAAGAATAGCTGTGACAGTTCCCTTATCAATCATAGAAGTGCGAAATATACGAAGTGTCGGATGATATTAAGACAAATAGTAATTTTTCTCTAATATACGAAATTTTCAGTGAAACTTACGATATTTAAGTTTAATAAAACAGTTGCTTAGAATTAATAAGCCACTACTAAAATCAATTGCATTTTTGATTAGTTTTAATAGTTTAATAAATGTAATAGTGTAATTTAACGATCTAATGAGTTCAGGTCAATATAATTAACTAATTTTCAAGTCAATTAAAGCTTTCCAGTAGATATTTCAACAATGTTCAAAGCATAGTTGAGTCTATTCAACAATATTTCGTAATATTTAACGAAATTGAACTTTATAATAAAGGCAGACAATTTAATAAGATGATAATTAGAAAGTTTGTAGATTTCATTTAATTAAAACTGTCATATACATTGAAGCATTTTGAATGATAATGAGTTGTATTTAAAATTAACTTTTGCACAATTCTTCTATTATTTACAAATGACCAACGAATCGATAATCGTGACATAAAATTGATATTTACCAGAGATACTGTAAATGTGAATTTCACATCCAGTTTACTAGGTAATCAATCTGCGCGCTACGTTCTAATATTACCGCCTATTCAGCAATTTTTGTCTTGCTTTGATACTCACGGGTTTGTTAAATAATCAATCTAATTACTTTACCAGAAATATGGTCGAGTTTACTCGATGATCAATCAGCGCGTTACCTTCTAATTTCGTCTCTTATTTAGAAGATCTAACTAAGCGGATTTGACTGGTGAAATTAATAAGAAAAGAACCGAAAACTTTCAATTTGAACGTTTATTAAGTTACATTTTTTTGTTGAATCCAAGATATTTCCAACAAACGATAGTAAACCAGCTTATTCGGTTTTGTCGGTCGGACATTCCTATTAGATAAATTGAAAGTGTATGTGGTCAGTTGCTTTTTTGTCTTGTCTCTAGACGAGTGTTTGGCCAGAGAAGCTTTCAATGTAGTAACAATTTGTCCACCAGCTCTTTCATCTTATTGATTGATTTTTTTCTGTTTAGCTTTTGTGAAACGTAAAGCGTCTTGTAGGCTGAATTCGTAACGATATTATTGTAGATTTTCTATTCAAATTTATTTTATTTGTTGAATTTCAAAGCGAACGCTAGTTAAATTGATTAATATTTAACCATTTCTTCGTTTCAAAGAGTCAAATTAATGTTTACGGTTGAATTAATGTGAAATAAAGGTTTGCATTTTTTGCAAATTGCGACTTCAATTCTCCAATATTAAGGGTGGTTTTAAATAATTTGAACCAATTAATAATCAGTTCTATTCTGCTATAAAAATTTCGTATTTACGTATCCTCTGTAGTTGATAGAAATTCTTATATGTAAAAATGGTGGATGCGCCGGGTAAGACTTTTCGAAAATCAGTTGATTTTTCGTTGAAATTTCAATGAAATTCATGCAAAAATTGATGAAATAAAACAAAATGTAGTCGTTCAAGATCGTTTCAACGAATTCTCATTGTTTTGTTGCTAATTTCAGCTAAAAATTCTTTTCAAAGCAACTATACATTTGTTGTGTTTTACACGAATAAAAATACCGCAAATTTCTAATAATGGCGCCTACAATTCATGTTTATTTGTTCAATTCAACAAAAATTGTGTTATATTCAACAACCAAATGTGGTTATCAGCGTTTAATTGCAATGTTTAAATAATTAATTCGATTATAATTGGTGTGTAATCGGCAATGTTTAGAAATTGTGTGTAAAACAAGAACAGATAATTATTTGATTTTATTCATAATTCTACACAAAATAATCAGCGAATCAATAGAATAGATAAATCAGTAATTTAGCTTTAATTTAAACTATAATTTAATTATTTCTGTTATTAATTATTGCTGTTTTACGGGCAAATTTTCTTGGATTCGTACAAATCCTAATAATGTTTGCTCAACGATTTTTTGATCCTAACAAGATTAAAGTTAAGGTGAACTAGAAGCGTTTTTTCGCATTCAACAATTTTTTGTATTTTCTTCATAACTTGACCACTATAACTTATTTTCCATTGATTCTAGCAGAGTAACAAATTGAGAGCGCTTCTCAAATATTTAAGAAATTATTGGATAACATCGTTAGTTCTCCGGAAAATCGGCGAGAAGTTGAAAAATTTGTTCCGAGTTTCTTTGCACAATTTCAAACTTAAAGAATTAGGTGAAATCTCATTTGAAAGCTCATACGAATTTGGGAGAGGCTGCAAAATTTAAATTTCCTAAGTTTAATGGGAATTCAACTATTTTCACGTAATTGTTTTGTAATACACAATGTTACCAATTTAAGGTCCAAATAAACGGAAATTCAGCCTTTTCGATTCTGTTTGAGTAAAGATTAACAGAATCGGTATAAACATTGAAAGAATAGCGTTTGTTGACTGAAACTGGATCATTTCCAAATATTTACGGTTTACGTGTGTGGTTGAATTAACAAAACAGTCGTTGTTTATCGTTGACAACCGGCAAAATAAATTTTTGAGACACTAGTGTCCGCTTGATTTGATCGAATTAGATTTTCGCTATTTCCAGTTGGAATTTGTGCCGTCAACAGAACCAAAAACGAAAATATTGATTTGAACGCGAAATAAATAAAGGAAATTGAGGAAATTATGGATCTGACAATTGTAACGATAATAACAACAATAATCGAGAGAAATTAAATAATAAACAAATTGTATCTCATATATTTATTTGTTTTACACATATTACATAGTACATATGATTAGAGCGTAAAGTTTAAGTAGTAGTTTTGTTTAAAATTCAATTATTTTAATAATTTGTTCAATTCGGGTACATTCACGAACGAAATTAGTGCTTCCTTCCGGTTTTGTAATTGCAAGCACGGTACTGGATTTTGGAAAAAACATACAATATTTGTTAGTAAATTCAATTAAATTGTGACATTAGTTTCGTTTAAATTGGCTGATGTAGCGTTCAATTTTTATTATATTGTAATTATTTTTGACTTGCTAACAGTAAAATGCAATATTAAAAATTACAATTAGTTAACGTTATTAATTTTTATTTAGCTTACATTTAAACGTTGTTTATTAATTATTGAATTAGCAACGTCTATCAAAACTGTGTCTTTTATTTAGTTTTTAATCCAAACATTGGGGAATTTATATAACAAATTACATCAAATCCTCTTCCAAAATTTCACCACTTATAATCTAATTTAATGTTAATTTAGTCATAATAATTTAATTTGATCTTGTTTGTTTTTAAACTATATACATATAGAGAATTGGAGTGACTATAAACTAACATTAGCAACTAACTTGGCAATTATTCAATGTATGGAAATTATAATTGACACCACTAATGAAACAATAATTAGCCGAATTTTCGAATTTCTTGAAACTTAAACCGAAACAAGCGTTTCCTCGTAATTAAAATAATTTAATCCATTTATTGTATGTACAAATTGGTCTTAAATTAAACTAAAAATCAATAAACAACCAAATACATATAGGAACAGATATTGTTTAAATGTTGTGTTAAATTGTCTCGTTATCATTATTATTATTATCAATTATTATCAATAATTTCTCTTTATAATTAGTACGATATACGTAAAATTCGTTGTGATAAAATTTGAAATTTCTGTACAAAAACAACAATTCAAAACGTAAAACTTACCAACTATTATAGAAAACAAATCTGTAACGATTGCACTACAATTTTCGTGTTCTTATTCTGTTTTTGCTCTAAATATACATATATAATTTTTAAATCTTTTTGTTTTTGATTATAAATATTCATTTGGTCCGTGCATTGCATGATTAATAATACAAATTGTGAAACTATTTAATAATTCAATCAACTATTCAAAAACCCATAAAATATATCGATTAAAATAACAATAAATTTACCAATCGAATTCAAATCAATACCAATTCCGATTTTCGTTTAATTTCCTTACTATTATTATTAAATATTATCGTTAATGTTGAAATTAAATTAAATTTAGATTAACAGCTCCAGTGATGTAGTCCTCTCTCAATAGCGGCACTAATGTTGTTGTACGTCTGGAATCAAAGAAACTGATTGGAATCCAAATTACAAATTTCGATAAAAATAAGACACGTTCAATTTATTCCTTTTGTTATCAGTCGATGGAAGAAGACGAAAACTAAACGCCAAACTTCACAGGTTTATAATTTGATAGAATATTTCGATTGAGTTGTTTTGTCGTTTCTGATAATATTGTTTCGGGGAGAAAATGAGGGAGACGAAATGATTGTCCAAGGGTAGAAATATTACGGTTGACAAATCGAATTCTACAGATTGATTCAATATGTGGAATTAGGGTGGTTTGGGAAACTGCGGGAAAATTTATACAAAATAATAGAAACTTATTTCCAGTGGTTCAGATTCTATACTTAGGGAAGGCCCAATGAATTTTCACGATCTATTTGTCTACCAATTAATATTGAGCTAAAATTAAAGAATTCTTATATCAATCGATGAGTAATTGACAATTTGAGTACTCGACAAAATTTGAACCCCGCAGCTCATCGGTTAATTGGCCAAAAACTGCTCATTTTAGATAAAGTAGCGCCTTAGGTGACTCCCTACAATTTTTCATTGTTTCGTCTTGCATTCCAGAATAAATATGAAACATTTCTACCATCCGTTCCAAAATAGAATGGCAAAAACGAAGGGAAAACCAATATTGAAAGCATTCTTAAATTATTCTTAGTAATTTGGTATATACACCTCTTTTTAGAAATCCAGGATCCCTACTACAAGACCTTCGAATATTTTTCAAAATTTCCGTCAAATTATGGGACTTCTCTACATCCACCAATAGCCTTTAATCTGTTGTTAACGCTGCTGCAATTGCCAATATTTAGATTTCTAAAGGCCACTTTGCTGGCGATTATTGAAGAGGTGTCTCAGAATTTTGCTGAGCTACATTTATAAAAATATCATCCATTGATTGTAAAATCTCCTCTTCGAATTTTTGGAGCCTCAACAATACCCTCTCATCTCACAGACTTTATCAATCACTTGTAACGAATAGTTCTAGACTTTATCAAATTGTCGTACTAAGCGAGCGATTTTTCGTAAAGAAAATCACAATGCAAGGGCAATTTTCACGATTTATTTGCCGATTACGTTCATCGTTTAACCAATTAATTAGTGCCTTCTGTTCGATTTTCTCTCCTTAAGTCTTCGTCCAATCTATGAACTTTAGCGCTTCCTTTGGATTCCTAAAATTTAAGCTCTAGGCTGTTTTTATCGCTTCAACGCGTTCCCAATATTGAGATTTCTGTCTAAAGACTAGTAAATCTCGTTTTTGTTGAATAATACGCTTATATCTATCTTGTTGGGGTTGATGCGGCTCTATTGAAACCGTTTCACAGATTTTTTGTTGAAGTTATAAAAACGAAATGAGCTTGCATCTTATTTCATCAGAATTTACACAATTTATCTTCATAGATTTTATAAAGTATCGACAACACCACTTTAATTTCCATTTCAAAGTCTTCATTACCAATTCAACTATACAGAACAAATCCTGTCAACTAAATAAGTAAAAATTCCCTAACAGATTCATTACACGTCCAAAATTGGTTTATTCGATTAAAATTGGCACACTCCAATCTACCAATATCAGAGAAAACGAATACTTTCGTTGGAGATTTTTCTATAAAACCATACGCAAAGTTCACATGAGAATTTCAATTAATGTCTGGTTGAATTAATTGGAATTTTTTTGTGCGTAACGTCGTCTGTTGATTGGGATTTCCAAAGCGAATCTATATTGGGTTGGTCGATTTCCAGCCGCACTTTTATCTGTTGAACGTGTTAATAAGGCGGTCTATTCGATCGGATTTGCTTGATTTTCGATAAAATTTATCCAATAAAATAGTCCGATTGTTAACTTTCAAATGACTCTCTTTGCGAATTGGGGATACCTGGTTTGTTATTCTTTCCATTCGTATGAAAATAAAACTAGAAGGGTAGCAGTAGTGGCCGTATAACAAGAATCGTGTGGAGAAACGGCGCAGAAGGAATTTATCGTGTGGAAATAATCGCTATGGCTAGAAAAAACGAGACGAGTTGACGGTAATTCTTACATTTATCTTCTTTAAATTAATTGTTGTTGAATTATTTATTCAAAATTGTTATTAACAAAATTTGTATTTTGATTATGTTGTTTTAATTGCTTGCGTGCAATAGATTGAATGAAATGCTGCAAAATTGGGGCAGAATTTAAATTCAATGCTTAATGAATCGATTTTATTTTTCAAATTATAGTTTTGTTGCACGTTATTCAGTTGTATTAATTAAAAACGAGTTGATTTTTTGGAAGTTAATCAAACTTTTAATGAACGGTAAAATGAACAGACTCAAATGCGGTTTACCATTGTACAAGCGAAGTACAGAACAATTTACAATTTGCCATATTGAGCCGTTCCCTTTAAATTCCCTACTGACTATAAAATTATTAATTATTCATAGAATAGACCATTCCTTTAACCAACTACCAGTAGACCTCAGGTCTACTCAAATTCTCCATACCAAAATTAATTGAAAGATAGTAATTAAGTTGGACATAATGGAATGATAAAAGTGAATTTACTTACTCGGGCGTGCCCCGTTGGAAAGTGGCAGGTAGTTGTTTTGCTTGTGCAGCCCGGGCGCGGGCTAGAAGACTCATTACTGTGCGTTTAGTTGGCGTCATTGATGTCCGTGGACCGCCGGCTAACAAAGGCCGTTTGCGGCCACCACTCAAAACACCACCATTGTTGATACCAAGACCGCTCAGACCGTTGGTCGGCGACGGCTGGCCACCGTTTGCCGGTGTTGTTGTGCCAGTTGTGTCCGTTGACGATGGTGTTCCTGGGGGATTTCCACCCAAATTTATTATAAACACAAACAATATCAAATTGAATCGTTTATTAGGTAGATTTAGTTTATAAACGTGACCTATTTGTGAGACTCCACAAAATTCCAATTAATTTTAAGTGCACTTAATGTTTTATTTACAGATCTGTTTGTTATCTGCACAGCCCCAGTTCTAATGAAAATTAAAAGGTGTATTGCGCGAAATTGTTGTTTTAGCTGTTTTTTTGTTTACTTGCCCGGATAAAAGAAGGGGAGTTAAATGTGTTTATTGTAGTGCAATGATCCTTTAAGAAAATAAACGTAAAGACGTTAAAATAAAGCAAGTCAAATTAGAAATTCACTCTCCATCTCTTACCGTGTTAGTTGTCTGGAAATAATTTTACACTTGGGAATTACTAAAAGATAGATATTCAAGCTTGACTTCGCGCTAGTAATCTTGGTTTTAGAAATGCTAAATATGTCCCTTTTAGGAAATTAATAGCACAATTCGCACTGTTGTTTTTCACATCTATTCAAATATAGTTTTATAATTTACTTTAAGATGAATGGTTGGAAATACAATCTAGAAGAAAAAAATATAATTTCCATTGATCTTTGTATTCTTTTTGCTCCATTCGGCAACTTATGGATAATTCAAATCTTTCTGCGTTTTCAACAACGCAATATATCATCCGCACACTTTTCTCCGACAACTACAACAAAAGCGTCTTTGTTTTATGATTAATTTCGGTTTTCTTAGAAATCAGCGGTGTCGAATCGGCTTAGTTAGGCTTGCCAACTGTGTTGCAAACAATAATCAACGCAAAGAAAGAACACTTGCTGTAGCATTTTTGCTACATTATTCTCGAATATAGACGCAAATATCGGCGAAAATTTTGGAGGAATGAACATTGAAATTATCCAATCAGGCGCAATTCCGTCGATAGTTATAGTTTAAACTACGATAATTTACAGGTGTATGATTTCTGAAGCGTGCTGGAGTGGCAATTGAATTAATTTAAGAGATAGCGGATCGCCCGGCGCCTCCACCATTTTTTCACCGATTCATTACTTTTATTTTGGGGCAAATCAATGGATGAATTTTTGATAGGCGCGTCCCTTTCTATTGAATTCTAGCAAACGGATATGAATTTCCAATGAAAAACTTTAAACACAATGAAATATAAAAGGTTGAATTTAAATACAGATGTATTTGTAACGTCAAAAATATACACTAATTGGAGTACAGACGACAAACTTCAGCCTTTTATATTTAGTGTTTTTGTTTCCTTCATATTTGTTTTCCCATTTTTGTTATCCAAACAGAAACACGCCCAAACAATGGCTCTACTGTACGTTTGTTTTAAAACAAATTAACTGTAAAAAAACCTAATTTCCGAAATTCACACAGTAAAACTTTTAGGATCGAATTTTTATCATTTTCAACAATCGAATTCAATCCATTGAAATAGTTAAACGTGAATCTGACTAGAGATTTGCGTCTTTGATCTTCGATAGCGCTCGATTTCGGGATAATTACTCGAAATAATTACGACAAGTCCGTTCGACCTCTATTCAAATGCCGGCAATTCCGCTTGTAAGTCAGTAGTCGATCTGTAATCTTCCCCAAGAGCTCCTATCTGGGCTGCTGATGATAAATTCCAAGACGTGTTGCTATCGCCATTTCGTAAAATCGTTTATAAGCACATATAGAGTTTGTCTAACGACATTGAAATATAAGGGGCTTATATTAGGGCTTTTAATGATCTCATTTACATTGTCCCTAAATTTATGTTTTTATGTTTATAAAGAGAATAGCGAGATGTCGATATAAAATGGACTTTATTACAGAACTGTCACAACATTCCATAAATTTTTGACAGCGTTAAATTTAACAACGCTAAAGTTTTATTAAAATTTTCGAGATAAAAACTGGAATGCGGGTAGGGGGAAATATTGTTTATTACCTGACTGGATGCCACGCATTGCCGGGTGCTCGTCTTGTGGACTCTCTGGACCCATTTCAGTCACATCGCTGCTCAATCTATCATCGCCGCTATATTCAGGACCCGAACTGGAACCACCGCTCGCCTCATCTCCTTTGTTGTTATTATTGTTGTTCCTTTGACTAGAAAGCACCTGCATTTCCCACATTTGTTCCTGTCGGATATCATCATTGTAATCCTGAAATTGGGATTATTTCATTCAATTTTCGTAGTCTATCTAACTAAATAATTTGAAATAATTGGTTGCCCAACAAAAACACCTGTTTATTATTTATGGAATTCAATAAATTATCTTTAATGGAGCACGTATTTCATCTACGTCTCAATCTAACAAGCAGGAAAACTCGATTTTATAAAGTAATATATTTCAGTTTGACTGTCTCGTGTTTATATTTCATCAGCGAAAATAAAAGTAAAAGAAATCAATTTTTTACAGATTCAATTTAGATAAAACAACATTCTAAAAGGCCACCACAATCAATTCATCATTCGTGTTTATCATTTAACTTTGACCTATCGAAATTTCGGCGAGACTGAAAACATATCGAAGTATTGCAGGAGAAAAAACAAGTCTATTCAATCTTGTTAGTAGATGATCGTTGATATTACATGACCTTATTGCGAAATCTACCGAGCTATGTGAATTTATTTTAAAATTTCTATTTGGGAATCGATTGAAAATTTCTATACGATCGTCCAATAACTTGAATACATTTGTTCCAAAAGAAAACTTGAATCAAACCGGGTTTTTTGAGGGGAAATCGGCCGGATGATTTATTCGCAAAGAAAACCAATTAATTTTCGTAGAATTTACCGCGAGTTGTGGGGCTCGTGTTGTTTTTCGTATCTACACGAGTTAAACAATGGTCAGAAAAAATTTGAGTTGTACAAAAAATTGTTGGGAAAGCTTTCATCTGAATCCATCCAGGAAAAAATTGGAATACAAAAGGAAATGGGAAATACAACTACAATTTACTCTACAACAGAACATGTTTAATTTACATCATTTTTTTTGGTTCTAATATAAAACCACAATTCTAATATTAATTATAATTTTTATATTGCTCCAGGTTTGAAATAATTATTGTTACACTACAAAAAAAGCACTTTATGATGGTTGAATTCACTACTAGCAATAAAATATAATCCGCGTTATAATGTGTTGGTTTAGAGGTTTTTGTGTTGCAAATTGGATTATGTTTAGTTGTTCCAATTAAACGAAAATGTTTCATATTTATTGTTTGATTATGTTGAATTGCGCCGGTTTTGGTGTGATCAAAAATGTTATATACAAACATTTAGTTTTTGCCATTTTCAACAGACTATCGCGTTTATCGCGTAAATCCATCGTCAGAATGAGAAATCGTCTAGTTGACAGTATAAATGCTTTTCTTTTAGTTGCCAGTTAATGTCCCACAAAAGCATTCTGTATAAAATGAGCACAATGAAACATAGAATACGTATTGAGCGACCATACAAAAACTGGTGTATTGTATCAGAATTAATTGTATTCAAAGTTCGATATTTTTTGCAAGTTGGATACATTTCGATTTGAATTGATTTGAAATATACTCAGGTGCGCAATCCATTCGTTTCATATTTATATTGTTTCAGTCTTTTTATTCCACATTCAATACATTTTATTTCAAGTGAGCTGTAAGGGAAATCTAAACGGAAAACGCTTGGATTTATTTCAGGTTGGAAACGACAAGTTCTCATATTCACGGAGAATTTAGCCGGAACGATCAGTAGACACGAATTTTAGTTTTGCTAATAGGTAAGGGTAGGAAATAAAGTGCAGGTAAATTAAATCAAAAAGCAACTTTGTAGCGATTTATTGAAAATAATGTTGCTACAATAGTCAAAATTCGAAAATCTTATACAGGCTAGAATCAAAAAATTACTAAAAATATAAATAGATACAAATTACAAATTACAAGCGTTTTAAATTTTTTTCATCGCAAACGATTTAAAATTTCTACACTATGCTTGACAAGACGCAAATCACGGTTTGTACCTTTCGAATTACCGCCATAACCTCCATTAATTCTTGCCGCGTTGGCTTTTAATATTGCTCCATTCTGAGGCACTTGCGATTGATGTCCTCTTCTTTGATCAAAATTCTGCAGTCTTCTCTGATTATATCTTGAAGATGATTCAGTACGTTGGCTGTACTTAAAATCGTGATCTACTTGTTGAGTTTCCCACTCTTCACGAGCGACAATCTGGCGACGTTCCTCTTGTT
>JACDRQ010000550.1:0-47441 GCA_013841215.1 Hycleus cichorii
TAAATGAGAATCCAGCTAGTAATCAAGTTGTAACAACAGTGACAACAATTGAATTAGATGATTATTCCTTTGATAATATCGATATTGATGCTCATGTAAATCAAGTTGATAAAATTGTTGACAACGATGAATAACAGAAACAAGAAACAAAATCCAATTTGATTACAATTAAAAAATTGTTGGAGAATAAGAATTGTATTAGTCGTGGACTATTTAAGATGAAAGCAAAATTCAAAGGGATCGCTGAAAAGATTACAACGACTGAATAGGAATATAGATTAGTGATAAAAATTGAAGATGATAAACAGTCTACAATTGATGTTAAAATACATCAAATAGTGGTATTATAACGAATTTCGCTGGCTATTATCCATCAGCATTAATTAGTTTGAAAAGTAGTGTTGTGCACAAGGATCCAGTTGCTACAGAGAAAGTTCTAAAGGTACTTGAAACTTATCAGTAACTTCTACAAATCATAATAAAAGCTAATAATTTTTCAGGCTTTACAAATACTTTAGAAATACAAGTTGATCGTACATAAAGAGGAATTGTGTGCAATCGTTAAAATTTTATAAGAAAAATGTCCAGTTATACACAACATCGTCAACAATATCAACAACTATGCTTTGTTTTGTAGATTTTGTTATTAATGTTTGAAATTATTTATAATTTTGGTAAAATACAAAAAGCGTATTTTGTGTTGCATAAATTAGTATATTTTGTATATAGCGTTGCCAACGCAACGGTATTAAATTTGAATAATTTGAAAAAGAAAAACGTAAACATTGAAATGAAGTTAAATGTTTATCAGTTCTTATATACATCGATTAAAAAAAATAATAATAACGGGTTTTATTTAAAAATTTCAGCATATCCAGTAAAAATGAGACCGACAGACCACTTGCAAGTGGTACCAGTTCATTTATTAACATGTTAAATTACTCTAAATTCCAATTGTGAATGCGTAAAGAAATGAAATAAATTTTATTACGTGCCACACCTTCATACATATCAAAATATAAATGTTCTTGTATTTAATTTAATAAAACTAAAGTCTTCTTCTCGTTTAAATGGCGGTTTAATAACGATCGTCCAATTCATTCCCATTCATATGATCACGTTTCGTTACCCATATCAACTTCTTTAAATCTTCTCTATAAGAAGAGTGCTATTTAGGACCGAATCGTTTCATTAAATTGATTGCTTTGTCTGTATGTCCATTATAAACTAACTCTAAATACATGTGAACAAGTGCCGGGTGTAAAATCATTCCCAATTCATGCCTAAATACAGAATTTTCAATACCATATAAGATTCTTCATGTTTCAGAATCACCATCACTTTTATAACCAGTTAGTACACTACTAACATCGAAATTCTATTGTAATTGTCAATCTTCAATATTATTCGATATGTTTGCTTCTTTTCTTAGCAATTCTTCAGTTCCCTATAGAAATTGTTCAATTTAAAAACTGCTAATTTATCAGACCATTCAGGGAACTTACCTTGAGGTTCTATTTTTTCAACACCTGCAATACGGCCGCTATTTGCGACTTATCAATACCATCACCCATCTTTTCAATTAATTCAATTCTAATTTAATAAAATTGTTTGCGAGAAATGTAAAAATTTGAGGTTACGGAAAATGTCAACTGTCAAAATTTTAGCAACAAAGATAGAAAATACGAATCTAATATATTGAAAAGAGATAGATATAATACTGCGAGAATTTCACCAAACAAGATTTATTTTTGCGACGTTGCCGGCTCTAAATGCAAAAAATCCGTAGATTTTACTTTATTTTGGAATTTATTCGTTGTTTTATAATTTCAAGCGCCATTTTAACCGTTTTAACCAATTCTTGATCTTTTACTAACCTTGTTAATGCTTTCTTGTTTCAATTTGTACCAAAAAAGATTAAATTCGTTTCAAAGATTACTAAAATTTATATATTTTTGTAAATAGAATTTGTTGAAAATTAAAAGAAGAAAAGAAGAGTAATTAATAATTATTTTATACGAACAACAATCCTTATTTTATAACAAATGACTTGATAACAACAAAACAATACAATTTAGAATGGAAGATATGAAGATTACGAGGGTGCAAATTTAATGAGGAACTACAAAAGCATCGAGGTAATTAGAATTAAAAACATGGTCAAATAAAAATGATGAAAATGCAAGATATAAACATTGTCTAAGGATAAATTAATTGAGAAAACGCGTTAGAGTTGAAAACAGTTAAATTGGGGATAATTCGGAATATTATTTTCGTAGTACATGATTGGTAATAAAATTATCCCCTAAAGTGGATTTTTTTCCATTTTTTATTGTTTAGTTATTGTTTAAAATAAGTACGGTGATATTTTCCACCTCAATTAAATAAATTCTAAAATAAACAATTCCATAAGTCAAAAATTGCGCTAAATTTATCAAAATTATCGCAAAGTTTGTGTAAAATCAAAATAAACGTTATTATTTTGGTGAAATATGCTCTTTTTTCCAGTTTACAACTCCAAAATAGAAGAAAAACAGTCGTATTTCCTTAAAATCCAATTAAAATAATAACTGGAGAAAAGGCCTGCTGAAAAATCAGTGAATATGGCAACATTGCATTTTCACTTGAATTTCAATTTGTCAAAGAGCTTGCTTATTTCCCACTTAACCTCACAATTTATTGTTATTCAAATTATACATAAAATTGAATTTATTATGAAGATTTACTAGTTTATTGCTAAATTTTGGAATTATTTAAGATAATTATTTAATAAAATAACGAATAAATACTGTGATATATCCAATATTAATCTAATGTAACCTCAAAAATTGACATTTGCTCGCGCGGTTTTTATCGATATCCATTATACAAATTATTCAAAAATATAACAAATTAACAGTAAAAGAATGGCAGAAATCAATGGAAATAGTACCGAGTTAACGAAATCAATGCAAGTTCGTATTGAACGTAATCGTCAAAAAGCCATAGCAATAAAACAAAGTCGTTTAGTATCACATCCATACGCAAAAAGGTTCGTTTTTACCAATTTAGTGCTGGAAATCATTGATAATTTAATTTAATTTACAGTTCAGCTGTCTCGATAGATAAGACAACAATTAAAATAGGAACAGCAAAATATAAGGACACTGGTGGTGGTTTTTTGCTGGAAGAAGAACCAGAGAAAGAAACAGCGGTATTTAATTATTTCTATTAAAAATTGATCAAATTCTACAATTGATTGATTTTTAGGATAATATTGTAGTTGATGAACCACCAATTTTCGAGCCAGATCGTCCACAGTGTATAAAATGTGAAAAAACATTCGGTGTATCCTGGCTTTTTGATAATTTCAATTATCGTTGCTGTGACGAATGCAAGTATGTCTATACTTAATAATTCAGGTGATAATATTCTAAATAATTCGTACTCTCTAGAGATTCAGATGAGCATAAATTGATCACCAAAACTGAAGCCTTAAACACGTATCTGTTAAAAGAATGCGATTTAGATAAAAGAGAACCACCATTAAAATTCATCACCCGAAAAAATCCCCACAATGTGCGTTGGGGTGAAATGAAACTCTACCTCCAATTACAAGTAAAATCCAACAATATTCAATCGAATATTTCTAGAACAGTCGGTGATTTTCAGGTAGAACAACGAGCTCTAGAAGTTTGGGGCACTGAAGAGGAACTGGAAGCGGAACGTGAACGCCGCGAAGAGAAACGGGTAGTAACCAAAGCGAAGAAATACCAGAAACATTTAAAAGAATTACGGATGAGTATGCGGAGTAGTTTATTCGATCGTACATCGGCCGGTTCCCATCAACACGAATTCGGGCCGGAAATTTACAACGAAGAAGACGATACGTATTGTAGGAAATGCAAAACGTGCTCATATGAGGAAAGCTATGAGAAGATGTAGAATTTTACTGTAATCTCTTTAAACAAGTTTAATTTTAATAATTCTTATTTTTACGATGTTTTATGTTTGCATTTTCTATTCCTTTATTTCTAGTTTTAGATTTGTAAGGACATTTGAGCTCTTTAAAGTATTAATTTTGCTTTAATTGTCAATCTTTGCGGGCTATAATAAAAGAAAACAGTGCAGTTTAATGCATACATAAGGTTATCTTCACGCGATACAATCAATTTTCAAATTAGAACTTTTATTTAAGCCTAGTTGGTGAAAAACTTGAATTTTCGTTAAAAAATGAACGTGAAAATGTACGCTTTTTACCGATTTCTAGTTCTGTCTTGTTCATCAATTCATTAGATTGATAAATAGAATTTTCGGCTATACCAGCGAGAAACACGCACAATGAAATTTATTATTGTCCTTATAAAGATCAATAAAGGATTGATTGAAGTTTAATGGGGAAATTCAACAGATAGACGGGTCAAGTAACTAATTACGGCTTTTATTGATTAAACAATAACGCTACAATTCTAATCAAATATTGTTCTTTTTTTATTAACACTTGTCGTTTTGTTCTTTTTTATTATTTAGAAACAATTCGGCGGAATTTTGTCGCCTACAACTTTCACTTTAATCATACGAAGCCACCATCAAACTGTAAATTGTTGTCATAGAGACGTTTATAACGAGCTACCCCTTAAAAAATGATAACGTGAATCTGTTTTGTTTATATTTTAAAATTCCGATTTAATAAAAAAACATGCGATATAACAAAATAATGGATAGAAAATGAATCAAGTGTGGTGTTTACAAAACTATGGCATTTATTTATTTATTATTAAATATCTTCAGTGCTTGTTTATATGAAGTTTATTTCGACGAAAAGATGACACTACAAGAGCGATTCCTAAATCCGAAGAGTTACGTTACCAGCCATGGCAGCATTGGCGTTAGGAGTTGTGGAACGAAAATTACCATGCACGATATTTACACGTTTTCGAGTTCACCAAGAGCACTGTACACAAACCGGAAATTAACGGTTGGAAAGTAAGTTGTCATTCATGTTCTGACTTTCCAACTTTGTTGGTAATTTTGGCGGATGCGCCCGGTTCGATTCTCCTTTAAAACACCAATTCCGCCGAAAGAAAGCGAAACACTTTCTTGAGAAATATGCAAACGATTATGGGGAAATCGATGATGTTACGGGACATCGGGGTAAATGTACTTTGAAGGTTTCAATAATAAGCATCGTGTCGGGAGACACGCGAATTTATTCGATATACTACGTGTATTAATCGCAAATTATAACAATAAGTGAAAAATTGTTTTAGATGTAATAAGATTTCACATGCTCGAATTGTTGCAATAATTGTATGTAAAAGTGAAAGGGACTCGGATCTCTTTACACGAAAAATAAATTAGAATTGTTATAACAACAGAATTGAATATTATAATGTTTCTAGTCGCGAAAATTGCAATTCTGTTAATGTTTTTAAACTTGCAGTTTTTAGAAATTTCGTCGATTGTTTGATGTTACTATAGGATAGAAACGTATTCAAATTGGGAAATTGCATGTAAATCTGGTGCATTATCCAATTACAAGTCGATTTGTTCCAGAAATCGATAATTTTTCTACCACTACGAGCCAGAATTTTGAACAATTCGTGTCGATTGACGTAGAATAAAAAAAACTTCATTTACAGTACAGGCCATCTATCTTGCCACTTCGACAGACAGTCATGGAACTTACACGATATTTTAAGTAAACGGTATTTAGAAAATTATTTAACCTTCGTCTTGGGGGAAAATTGTAGTACATTCACCCTCTTATTTGAATCTATCGATTATAAAAAGTAATGTCATAAATAACACGAATTAATTATTAATTCCGTCGAAATTGAGCCAAAATAATAAATTCGAAGTAATTATTGTTATTAAAATACTTGATCGAGAAAATAAAGTTGTCTTGTATCGAATCTCTAATTGTCTCAATTTTTATTGTTTTATAAAGTGGCCAAAGGGGTGGGAAAATTGATCAACGATTAGAATTGTAGCGGGTATTATTACAATTCATTTAATAAACAGGTCAACCGGAAAATTCCAACTAACATCACAGTTTCTGACGTAAATTATCATTAACAATTGACCATAGTATGAATAATGCACAAAATGACTCGTTGAAACACGGAATTCTATTTATGAGTAAATTAATTTTATAGCCAATATTGTCGTTTCCTTTTTCCTTTAGATTAACAAGCTCTTAATCGATATTAATTAATTTTTATTGTAGGGGAGAATCTTGTCTATATTAAATAAGTATTCACATTTTTCTATTGATCATCTACATTATTAATAGTCTAGTTTTTATTTAAATACTGGCTTATTCTATCCTTGACCTTCACGATTCTAATAAGGGTTGGTATAATGTTAACACCGATGACCGATAGATATGCAAATCTTGTGGTTATATTGCGGACTTTTCTACGTCACGCCAAAGTCTAGATTTTCTTAGAAAAAAAAAATATTAAAAATTTGCCGATATCTCTATATTAAATTAACCCTTAATCGATAAAATTAGATAACTTTAATTGTTTATATTTTAAAATAGATCACCTATTGTTTTTAATATAACTAATAGGTTTTCTAGTTTCTTTATCTGTACAATACTCATGCGCTATCGTCCGGCACGGCGTCGTCGAATCTAGATGGACAACGGTCAGTTCGTAGACGGTGGTCGAAGAAATATTAACGCCGGCGTCGCGACGCTTCCTATTAAACAACCACAAAAGTCAAGTGATTGAAATTGAATCGTGTATTCTATTCTAATAACAACCTGTTTTAGTGGAAATATTGGAAAATTGATTTCCATTATCACGTCCTCAATTATTTATAGAAAAGTAATAAGAACTTTTTAAAAATGAAATAAAGACAACGATGACAGATATCGCTATGCCACCGGTAATTTCAATGTCATCGGATGAGATCGATGATGATGTAGCCTTTCAAATTATCAATCAAGATAATTTACCGATTAATTTGATCAATGAGACAATTGTTAAGCCATTCGGACGCGAGAATCAGAAACAGAAACCGAATGGTATTGTCTATCCAACACGACGTATCGATACAAATTTGGAAGACAATAAATATAAGCCGTTCACAAAATCGAATGGTTATATCAACAATTTAAATCAAGAGAATAATTTGAATTTAAAAAAGAATTACAGTGCTTCTTATAGTAATTTATACCACACGAATAGTGCAACAAAAGTTAAAATTTATGATCAAAATGTCGATGCGAAATTCACAAAGACCTTGGATGCAAAATTGAGAAAACTACAAAAAGAAGAACGATTACAACCGAATAATAATAAAAGACACGATAGGGAAATTGGTAAGAAACCGTTTGTAACAACTGTGAAGAAGGGTGAATTCTTGGAGCCACCACCCGAAATTGCTTCGCTCATCGGTATAAAAATTGATGAGGCAAAACGCGACGAGAAGAAATTGTATGCGTATTCAAGCCAACCGAGAGTTTTGAATCGAATTGTAGCAAAGAATGTGCATAAGACAAAATGTGAAGCTGCAGCGAAGGCTGCAGCCTCTCTAATTGGATCTGTTGCCGGATTGAAGACTGATGATATTAATAATAATATTGATAATAATAGTAAAAAGTGAGTCGTTTGATAATCACTTAGATTAGAGATCTGGGTTGCGATAAATTTTATTGAAATATTGATAATTTTAACCTATTTTAAAACTATTATTTTATTAACATACAAGGCGATTCTTGTTATTTGTCACGCTTTTAATCGTCGACAATAAAAGCGATTTAGATAAAAATCAACAAGGGGTAACTACAGGGCTTCGAACCGAAACTGAAAATGTTACGGATTTTTTTTAAAGTAAGCCAAAACGAAAAAATTATGAAGCTTTGTTAATTATTTGATCTAGACCAAAATTTAAAAATTTTTAAGAACGGAACTGAACCGGGGGTACTACTCGTCGCGAGTTCTAGCTTGTTCTCGGGGGTTGTGAAGGCCCGAAACACATTTTTGAAAAGACCATTTTCTGTCTAATTTTTAACAAATTTCTCAACTGAATTTTGGGGCTTTTAAGATTCTTCGAGTACAAATTACAGATATTTTTATTCTTAAAACACCGCCCTAGCAATCGTTGCGTTGCTCCACCACACGTACAATAAAAATTGAATTATGTCCATAGGGGAATTGTCATGTTTTTAATTATGAATATCTTTGATTAAGTTCAAAGTAACACCCAAAATTAGAACGAATTTTCACAATTTCAATCGTCTGAAACTGTTTCAAAATGAGGGCAAAACAATCGAATAAATATCGATTAACGATAATCAACGGTTACTTCTCAGCTCGCCAACAATAAATAATAACGCTATCATAAGCTTGTGAAATTATTATAACCATGAAAGAGATATTTATAAGCGGTTTTTTTTGCGCGAATTCCTGAAATTTTCAGCAGATATCAGGAATTGTAAGCAGTCGTGGCCGAGCGGTTAAGGCGTCTGACTAGAAATCAGATTCCCTCTGGGAGCGTAGGTTCGAATCCTACCGACTGCGAGGCAAATCAAAGCTGATTATTTTTAAATCAATGCAGAATAGTCACGCAATTTTCGATTTTTTTATTCGAATCTAATAATGATTCTATGAATAATCTAGCTGTTGACTAGTCTTCTATATTAGAATTTTATAAGGTTTAACAAGATCGAAAATTCACTAAAATAAAACAGTCGCGTGTACAAAATTCATTCAGCCTTGACAATGGAAATATCTTTGATAAAAAATACTTTATCTTTTATATCAAAACAAATATTTAGATGGTAATTTGGTTTTTTATTTCAATTTTAATAGGGAATCGCAAGCAACATCCTATACGAATTTAATGTACGACAAACGAGTCCATAGGGGCAGTAATTTTGCAACTTCAGGACATTTAGTAAGTGTTTTATTGGAAATTTCTTTATGTTTATCGGTAGAAAATTTAAGGATTCTTCAAATAAATTTCAATAAAATACAGGATCGGTTTGTTATTAGCTAAATTTAAGCCGATCCTGTACAAATCAGCATCTTTATATCTCTTTGTTTGTCTCTTAAATCTTCTCACTTGAAATAATTACTATAATGCAGCCCAAATGGAACCCAAATTTCGCTTACGCTAAACTACTGTCTCAAAATGCGGTATGTATTATTTGATAGTTAAAAAATCAACAGTTTCTTTGGTTAATTATTAGTTTTTTCCTCCGAAAATTAGTTCCAATTGTAAGTTTTGTGTTACGTTTCCGTTTAGGGCGATGGGGAGTCTGCAGCCGCCCGTGCGGCTGAAGCCCGTCGCCGGGCCATGGCCCGTCGAAAAGCCAAAAGTCAACACGTTAAAGCAGCCGAATTACGCATTCGATCACCACCACCACTACCAGGACGTAAACATGAACCGGTACAAACGGATTTATATTTAGAAGAAATATGGGAACATCCACCAGTTGAGAATATTTGTACACAAACGGATCTATTCGTTGAACGGCCATATTCACCGATTTATATCCCACCAAAAGCTGGCATCGATATCGAAACACAAATCTATCCAGGTGATGTAAGTGTAGAATTCGAAATTTCATCAACAACAATTCTAACAATACCGGATTTAGTTGTTCGATTTCGATATGGAAGTCCAACCGATTTTGGAAGTTCTTGTTGGTAAGACGATCGAACAAGCATTGATTGAAGTATTAGAAGAAGAAGAATTGGCAACATTACGGGAACAACAAAGGAAATTCTTAGAGATACGTGCAGCCGAAACGGCCGAAGTTCAACGATTAGAAGAACGCGAGAGACGTTTACATGAGGAGAAAGAACGTCGATTGCTCGACTTTGAAGAAGGTGCATCGAAACAGAAAGAATTAGAAGATCGAATATCGGCAGCTGTTCTAATGCAAGGCTATATGGCTGAATTATTACCATCCGTACTTGAAGGCTTGGAAGCTGAAGGTTTCTTAAGCGATAACGTTAAAGAAGGTCGGTTGATGAAGACGTTGATAAAATTGGAATTATGTTTATTTTATTGTTTATTTTAGATATTGATGATGCATTCATGCCATGGTTGATGAAAGAAGTCACGCATGAACTTTGTGAAATGGTTAGTAGTCGGGATGTACTTACAGGTAATTTCATGATCATTGATAAGACCAAATTGTTTACTATTACTACTATTATTGTTATTTTCAGATATTGTCAAAGAGATATTGGAGAATCGAGCTGAAATTTATCGTGCCCTAAATGCAACACCACGAATCTATGAAGAAATTGAAGAAGAACAACCAACTCAAGAGAATTTAGCATTACCAGAAGATGAAGAAGCCTAGTAAGTTATTTTTAATAAATCTACCCCCAACAATATTCGAAACACATTAAACCACAATCACGACATCGGGGATAATCAATTTTTGCCGCCGATCCACCGTGACAATTTGCTTACGAGCAAGTGTTGTAATAATTCAACCAGCAGTTGCTTGAATTCTAGCCAAATTTTGTACAGACTTGCTTGATGATTGTTATTTTCAAAGATCGGAGGGATGGAAATCGACACCTGTGGTAGGCGCATCTAATCGCCTCCCCTTTTAATATCAAATCAAAACCGACCCCAATTGTTGTCCGCCACCACTATCCATCCGAGCAATGTGCGGTTCTCGTGTATGTGGTGATCCGTACAATCCACCCTCTCTATCTACATGCTGATCTGATTTGAAAACATTCATGCCCCGTTTGATGGTTGAGGGTTTTATTAAATTCTTCAGATTGGGTTGGTTTTTGATTGGGACTGGCGTTTGATAACATTGAAATTAACTCAATCTGGTATTGTTATTTAAATTGATTTTATTATTTACAGATACAAAAAAACAGGGGAGAAGAAAACTGTTTGTGTGTGTGTTTGTGTGCAGTTGAGTTGTTTATTCAATTAGAAAAAATTCGATTTATTTCAGGCACTTCTATACCACACAAAATCGTTTCTACGTTACATTATTACATATTTATAATAAATATTATTATTGTACATGTTGGAGTCAATAAATTTATTGTTTATCTATACCCATTTAGATTGTTGCTTGTTATCAAAACAACATTAAGATATTATCGGGAGGAATCCGGGATATTTTTGTAATAATAGTTCGATGAACCTCCTCCATCAAAAACGAGATAGTTGATCGGTAATTGACTAGATATAAATAACCCATTTATCATCATACAGGTCATCATAAAATCATCAATAAAGACTCAATAAAACGTTTCCAATACGATAGAAACTCGCAAAGTAAGCTCGAAATTTCAGAGCAATTCTCCACCATTTTGAGCGTTGTTAGCGTATTTTCGGTCGAAACTGCTTTAGATTTCAGCAGTATTTTACAGTAATTTGCCACAATTTCCTCGAATTCTTCCGGATATGAATTGCTGTAAATAATTGATGCAAATTTTCGTTCCTCGCTGTAATAAGAAACGAAAAGAAACGCTTTTAAATTGAACGAAATTCCCGATTTGTTCACATACAATAAAGAACCGTCATCTAGTTTGTGTTCTACAATGAATTTATATTGGAAATTATTCAAATTTAATTCTAAACTACCAAGAATTTCGTCTTTTGTAAAATTGATGGAATCGTAACGATTTCCGGGTATGAAAAAACCGTATTCAATTAACAATTTATAATTATCGTGATGACCGTACGATATGAAAATTTGTCGATATTTTCGATTTTTCTCTAAACTAATGAGTCGGTAGAACCATTGTTGATCTGTTTGAATAAATTCAGCATTAGTACTAGTTTCGTGACTATGATTGAACATATCTAAATAGGGACAAAGCGCCATACTCGGTTCATCAGATAGCACACTATCAATAGTTTTAACAATACATAATTTGCGGACTATACACGGGTCGACATATACAGCCCTCGTATTGACCATAGAATAAGCCCATAAAAATAAATCCATGTCCAGTAGACACGCTATACTTCCTTTCTGTATCGATCCTCGGACGCGGTTCCAACTTTCTTCAAATAATCTTCGTGCTTTCAACGTATTCAACCCTAATTCAACAGGAAGTCGTTTAATTTGTTCTAAAGGTAGATGCCATAACAACGGTGGCGGTTTCGATGGTAGACTTTCTATATAACACCACCATTTCGAGTTGGAATTCTTCTGTTTTTCGACGATTAAGAACAACGATAAAAAATCGTGAATTGTTAATTTTACACTAGATTTTAATAAATCAATAATCCCCAACGATTGTATTGTTGTAAATGTTACCATCAAATCGTAAGGAATTGTAATAAGGGTGGAATTAGCTGGGAGAGATTTCGTTGAAGCCACCCCACGATTAGTTTTAACAAAATTATAAAGTTTCAAATTCGTATCATTAACCCAACCGTTACCATACATAAATTTCCGTAAATTAATCGCAATTTCCTCATTATCTAGACATTGGTTATTTCTAATTTTCGCTCTTTTACGTCGTTTTCTTTCAGTACGTCCCATTTCATTGATAAATATTTTAAATTAAGCGCCTGAATTTGCGCGACATTTAACGATAATAATGACACGTGCCCTAACCTCACTTTTACTCCACAATATTTCCACAACTTTAATTTAACACAATTATTACCGTAAGTAGGTTAAAATATATTTGAAATCATTAATAATAGTGTTTAGATTTGTTTTCTAAATAGTTTTAGATTAATTTGCCGGTTTTTAATAAAAATCGTCGTCCTTAACTTAACCTAACTTTACGTTGTCAAAAATTTAAAACGCCAACTATGGGTAATCAAGAGCCGGACCTAACAATTGGAATCGAATTCACCAAACAATATCGAAATTTAAAAATTCTGGATTGCAACAATCAACTAAAAGAATTACAGACGATTTTAAGGGATCGTGAGACGTCACGTAGTGATTTTAAATTCTCAGCCGATCGTCTGATTCGTCTAGTAATCGAGGAGAGTTTAAATCAATTACCGTTCACCGATTGTAAAGTCGTTACGCCTACCAATACAACTTATGATGGCTTAAAATACAAATCTGGTAATTGTGGGGTATCGATTGTACGTTCCGGTGAGGCAATGGAGCAGGGTTTGCGCGATTGTTGTCGCAGTATACGCATCGGTAAAATTTTAATAGAATCCGATGCCGATACCCATGAAGCTAAAGTTGTGTACGCTCGATTCCCGGAAGATATCTCGCAAAGACACGTAACTTTAATTGTCCTCGATTTTCAACGGAATTTTCCAATAAATAAACTTGTAGGTGTTATTGATGTATCCGATTATGTCGACTGGAAATACGGTCAGTAAGGCTGTAGCTGTGTTAAAAGAGCATAAAGTTAAAGAAGATAATATTATTGTGAGTAATTTGTTTTGTACGCCAGCAGCTGTACAGACAGTTTTAGAGTCGTTTCCAAAGGTAAAATTGTGGAATATTCGCATTTTCGTCTAAAAAAATTTGGTAATTACAGCTTAAAATGTTGACATCCGAAGTCCATCCAGTCGCGCCCAACCATTTCGGCCAGAAATATTTCGGAACTGATTGAATTCATTTAATTGTGATTGTTTTAATTTATTTGATTTAATTTAATTGTACTTATAGTTGATTTTATTATTATTATACGTACGGGATCCTATACTTGGTTACCAAATATGATTTTGTGTTCATGGTTTCTTTAAAATAAATTTCTTTAATCTTGCACTTGTCGTATGAATATTGTACTACCATCTACCACCTTGCTGTATCGCCAGCACGTGTTAGATTTCCCTGGCACGTGCCAAATTCACAGACCACTTTTGAGGCCAACAAAACTCGCCTACCCCTGAACAATATTGTCCAGCAATAGGGTGAGATATTAACTGATATTACCATTAGTCTTGTTTGTGTTTGGTGTATTGTTGACAGATGCCAGATGTAAGTTGCACCCTCCACGTTATAGCCCAACTAGGATAGGAAACTACAGGTGTAAGTTATCATTTTAATGACATCTTTATGCCTTACTGACTTTCAAGAGACTCGTTTAATTGAATAATCAACAATACTGACATCGATCTATCATAATTGATAAGAATCTAACAAATATTTGAATATTTGATAAAAATCTANTATTTGAATATTTGATTCTTAATTCCACTAATTTCTTTTTATTAATTCAGATTGATGAAGTTGTAATGTTAATAAATGCGATCAAGTAAAAATCACAAAGATAAACATAGAATTTAATCCAATACGTGCAAGCTGTTCGGTCGCTCTCTTCTATTATAAATCGTATTAAAGATTAAAATTAGAAATCAATCGAGCTTGAACTAGTTACTACCACAATTATACTTGTACAAGAGAGCGGAAAGGGATGATATTTTTAGAGAGGGAGGGATGGAAATACTTTAGTTAGCACGGCATGAAGTGTAGCTAAATGAACATTTAATATGGGGGTGAATTACAAAGGCAAGTGTGATCTGTACAATAGAATAATATTCTATTATTAATACCACATGATATTATTGTTATATTATAATTGTAATAAAAAATGTTCAAAATTAATATTGAATTGGAATTAGAAAGCCTCCTCTTGCACCCCTTCAAGTCATCTTAAAAACAAGTACAAAAATTCTTTAATTTAGCCCGAATTCGGGGTAGTTTTTCTAACGATGAATGAAACTTTAGTATTGCGAAATTCCACCCCTCTGTACCAGAAAGTATGACAAGTGCACATAAACTAAACATTAAAGTTACATTAGCACTGAAATGAGAGGGAGATGTGTGTAACTTGATAAAACACAAACATTAACAGCTGCATTTTTTCTTTGCTGAAATCGACAAAATTGCAATAATTTCATCAACTTTTCTACAATTATTTCAACTTTTGAATAAAGAATGGCTCATACTTTAAACTTTGACAATTTACAACGGAATTTGCTAAAAAACTAACGATTTAGAAGAACCCTTTAGGACTAGAAATGATGGAGTAGCTTCCTCTCAAACAGCAAAATCTGCCAAACTAACGCCCTGAAACTTAAGATATCCAACTTTTTGCCTTTCGACAAAACTGCTGTAAGAATTAAGAATTATGATTATTTCAGTTTCTGAATAAAGAACGTAGCGCTGAAGTCACAAAAATACTTTAAATTTTGATAATTTCCAACATAATTTGCTAAAAACAAACGATTTAGAATTTTTTGGGGCATAAAAATGTGTAGGTAGCTTCCCTTCGACCAGCAAAATCTGCCAAATCAACGCCCAAAGTTTGAGTTAAAGCTGCTAAAAGGGCCCAAATCTCTCCTTTTTACGATGTGGTAACAAAACTGCTGTAAATATCGAGGATTATTAGAGAGAATGTCTCAAAATTTTCGATATTCTTGCGAATATTTGGTATAAATGGTCTTCAATTTCGCTATGAAAGAGGGCCGACTCCACCCCTAAACCATCTCGCCCTATACAAGGGATGCTGTAGATCGAGGGGTGTTACCACAATGACCAGTCCCCGAAACCAAAAACCAAAACAATTACATCGATCATACTATTTTTAACATTTAGTTTAATTTCAACTATCAAACAAATTACCAGTAAACTTTAATTACTAACCAGTTATTCTAATCAATAATTAAATCATATGAGCTCTGTATGTCATTGATACGAAATTAATTTTTAAACAATCACATCGTTGATAATGTTTCCGATAATTCCACCAAATCTAACAATAAAAACTTACAACAATTGTACGGAAACGATTAGCAGTTTTGTTACTGGATCCGCGAAACTTCTAGTGCCGGGAAAAGTGATTGCTGCCGGTGATATTCCAGAAGGTGCCTCGACCGAACATATCGGAGCTGAAAAATTATTGGGACAACCGGATATAGTGCAAGTAAGTCGAAATTTTAACAGCTACTGAAAGTGTATTTGTAGCGTATAGAATTTGAAAGATTTCAGCCCAGATGGATGCCTGCGGAATGCTTGAATTGGAGGGCAAATCGAAGGAAATTTGGTGTGAAGACACGCACTGGATTAGGGCTTTACGATTATCCGACGATTGTCACAGTTATAACGTACAATTAAAATTACAATCTAGTACAAGTACACTAGTAGAACCATCAGGATTGATTTTACAAGCCGTAAAACCGATTGAAACCGGTCAAGAGTTATTGTTGTGGTTCTCTGAAGAAATTTTGGCTGTTTTACAGATAGCTTTTTTGACTCCTGCTAATATTCAAGGTAGATTTATTAATTTTACTTTTTATTAATCTAGTTGGAGTATATTTTATCAGCAGTCGTGGCCGAGTGGTTAAGGCGTCTGACTCGAAATCAGATTCCCTTTGGGAGCGTAGGTTCGAATCCTACCGGCTGCGATACTCGTTTTTTATACAACAATTTATAATTTTCTTATAATTTCAGGACAAAAAAAGTATGTTTGTACGAAATGTTCAGCTCTATATGAATCACCAAATCCGTTAAAATTGCACATTTCGTTAGCCTGCGGACGTTATAATATCGTCTCGTTATGGGAGAAATTATCATCGTCAATACGCGATAATTGTTTGAATTCGTCAACAAGAAAGATGGATTTTAATTTTAAATTATCACCAGAACCTCAACTGAATCGCCAACGGAACGCCATCGATCTTTCGGTTACAACAAATACGGAAACTTCCAAAGACTTATATCGGCCTTATTCTAGCGAATTATCAGCATTTAAACCGTTTAGAAAAGCGGAGAGTGCTGAAAATTCGCAATTGTGGCCGAATTTTAGTTTTGTATCGAATTATCAATTGCCGCATCATCATCAACAGCAACAACAACAGAATTTTGGCGAGAATGAAGCCCACATTGAAACACTAGTGAGCAGTTTAGGCAAATCGAAACAGGGACATATCTGTTTGTATTGTGGCAAGTGTTATTCTCGAAAATACGGCTTGAAGATCCATATCAGGACGCATACCGGCTACAAGCCGTTGAAATGTAAATATTGTCTACGGCCATTCGGGGATCCTAGTAATTTGAATAAACATGTCCGATTACATGCTGAAGGGAATACACCGTATAGGTGACGATAATTGCATTTGTTGATTGTTAAATCGAAATTTCGTTATATTTTCAGGTGCGATCTTTGTGGAAAAGTCCTAGTGCGACGTAGAGATTTAGATAGGCACTTAAAATCGAGACATTTGATCGATATACATCCGGGTATGAATTTGATACAAGAGACTGCAAATCTTGACGATAGCCGAATAGAAGACAATACGAAAGATTGAAATCTTAGAGACCTGAAACAAGTTGTAAATTTTAATGATTTATTTTTATAAAAATAAATTTATAATCTANNNTTGTTTTTGCTTCATTCTAAGTAGATTAGGCGATAATTTATTACAACTTGAACTTTTAAGACTTTGTTCAAATTGTCTTATCGGTTGTGTGTATCGAAATAATTCATCGGAGCTCCAAATCAGTAAATCGGTTTTTGTGTATTTAAAAAGAGAAGATTCAAACATTTTTAGTCAGATTTAGAGCCGTATTTTCGAATTTTAATTGATGCTCCCCTGGTCAAGGCCTCCACTAACCTCAGACAATATTTTTTTAAATCATTCAATAGTTAATTATTCAAAAAATAAGCTTAAAATTAAACTGTGACAGAATAGGGCGATACACAAATTTGTCGTCGATTTTGAAGGCAAGGGTTAAAAATTTTTGCTAATGATTTGCCACCAAAAATCCACTTGAAAACTTTGTTTTGGAGTCGGATTTTAGAACCTTCATAATTTTTAACAAATATTACTGCAATGGAATCTTAGAATTGAACTCTTTAGTTTCTTGCTCAAATTTTGTTCTTCTAAATTTTGGGGCCAAAATTGTTCTGTTTTGACATCAAAACCGCGAGTTTTTGTCAAATTTGCTCAAGTCTTTGCTTTAGTACTTGATTTATTCAAATAGTGCCTTATCAGTTGTGTTGTCGGAATTAAGTTTAATTAGTGAAGCCTCCTAGTAACAATCCTTCTGTTTTAAAGTGTGCAATCGGACTATGAGTCACAAATTTGAGGTTTTTTCCTGTAGATTAAGGAGTCCTGATTTCTTTTTTAACATCGTTAACTTTACTATTGTTTTTTCGAAAAAAAACCGATAATTATGTAGGAGAATAAAATGTGCAATGGGTTGTTGAACTGCGGTATGTGGTTGATTATATGACGACGATATTTAGTGTCAAATAAAGGACTGTAATTTGTTTTTACTTTGAAGGTATACTCTTCAGAATATCTCTTGTCGGTATTTTCGCTGAAATTACTGTACACTCTTTCTGTTAACTTAAAATATCAAATTACAATACAATTTAATGGAGGCGACGATAAAGAAACGAGTTGTGAAAAATATTTGCAACTTTTAGCTTTTAACTGCGATAGAAATCTTGACGATAATCACCCGTGGATAATTCAGTCATGACTGGACAATAATCTTAATAACCCGATCTGTCTGCAGTAATCTGTTTGTTTTGACAATGCCTCCAATTATCGTCGAAGATTTATGTAGCTTTTTGCAATCAAACAAACCAACGAAAACTTAATGGATCGGCTAGATGAAAAATTAACAGATGTATCCTTGTGGAAATAATCGGTCGATGAAATTTCCAATAATCTAAGGTAAACTAGATCAAAATTGAAGAATAGCAAAAACAAACACCGAAATGCCAACAGGAAAAAATTATGTCTAGACAATAAAAGCAAATCCATCTTGACTGAATATTAATAGACTATTATGATGACAAAGAATTTCGTACACCGAATATTGAAAATAATTTGAATTATTGTTGGCAAAAATTGGAGACTTCAACGGTAGACCAAGACGGAAATTCGCCTGAAAAACTATTAGCAAACTATTTCGTGAAGTAATTTGACTTAAATTGAATTGATCGGCTGTAAAAACTCAATACGATAAAAAATATAGAATTGTCTTTGTTCTTATAAAGCTACTTCAAATTGTCGCGAATCAATCAAAATAATTGAACCAATGGCTACTGTTGTCCGTTATCAAATTGTTGACCTACAAGACAATTCGTGGAAAATAACTTTATTTAGAATTATTGTAAAATCCACAAAAAAAAAATACAAGAAAATCAACATGAAGTGTATTACTTCTTTTGGCCTCTAGTTTCGGTGGATTATCGAGTGGGGTGTGGGTTAGCGTGGATATCTGCTAGTCCCTCCGTCTATAAATCCACAGAAATGGAAACACGAATTCTCAGTTCTGGTCAGTTAATTGAAGCAGTGTCGAGTGGTCGTCTTGTTTACAATAAAAACTCAATTACAGTAGATCAGCATGAAGTATCATGTAAGTGATTTTTCAAACAATGATTTTAAAATCGAATATTAACTAGAAGTTAATTGTTTTTAAATTGTTCTACAGTAAATCAATAATAAGAACAACCAAATTCGATAATATTATTCTTGGAATTTCCAATGCACGATTAAGGCCAATATTCATCATTTGTACACGTACCGTTTATTGTTAAACAATATCAAGCCAAGTTAAAAAATAGCAGTAATTTTCTGTTATGAATACTAACATTACTCCTATTGCCTGATTCATTTTCAATTTATTTTCACCAACTCTCGTTCTTGCCACTATAAGTGGAAAACGAGCCCTGAAAAATACAACCGCATTCTTTACAATTCGTACACGAACACTATAAAAATGATATATTCAACTCCGAATCTATTAAAGTTAATAGAGTAATTTGTTTTGTCCTGTTTTTTTTGTTATTTAAATCGTATTTACTGGTCAACAACCTGTAATAATCGATTATAGAAAGAGCCTTGATTGATTCTTTAACAAAACAAAAAAAAGTTTTAATTTATTAAAATCAATATCAAATTGGTTGATCAAAAAGAGGAAGAACAAAAAAAATTAATCACCGATTACATCACAAAATCCACTTCGGCTGGACCGTTAAGAACTCGCCCACGAAAGCGCCCACTTTCACTAAACACCAAACAATATTCCGTACACAAACTCATAAAGAAATCATTAAATATTTTACAAATAAATAGATGCATATGAAGCAAGAGAAAATTGCCAGGTTCATGGTTAGCCGCCAATGTCAGTGCCAACAACCTTTTCCTACCGTTTTTTTCTTTCGTTTTATTTTATTTCAGTTCTAACACTGCTTTAAAAACATATGGACGATTTTTACTATTATGATTGTTATTATCGTCATTATAATTAATGGGAGTGAAGAACTTGTCGGATAAGATTGCTTATAATTGGCTTTACGACTGAAGATTTTCTACTTNNNTTCTGAGTGCCCCAAGCTTACTCAAAACAACCGAGATTGTTTACGAAATACAAAAAAACTCGCTGTAAGGGGGTCCTTAATTAAAAATTGTTCTCTTCAGGACGATATTACCATCTGAGGTCTATTGGAGCGTCCCTGAGCCCAAGATCGATTGGATTGTTTGTTAAAATGATTGATTATCTCGTTGAGCAGCGAAAAATTCCGATTTTGGAAGATTTATAAATCAAAATTTCACAACACGCCGTTAGTCTGTAGTAAATAAAAGAGCGCATCAATAAATTAAAAAAAACAACTTAAGGTTTTCCCATTTTAAAGGCAGTACAGTTATTTTTAAAACTTGCAGACTCAGAAGTTGGTGAATCTTTATTTTAAAAGGAATTTTGTAGTTAAAACTCGAAATATTCCTCCATTAACTGGTTTTATTCGTATTTGTTTTGCGTGTTTTATTAATCAACTATAAAAGTACAAGATTTTTGAAAAATTCTCCAACATTTTTCCACTATTAATTGCATGATTCCAACAAGAAATACGGCCTTGTTATTTCAGGAAATCCAGTCTGTTCTCTTACAATTTCTACAGATCGAAGTCCTTGTCCTTTATGTCGGAAAATAAAAAAAATGTCGTCAAAAATATATTAAAATAAAGATGTATTGGTATTTTTTTTGTTCTTGGACATTGACCGATCGTTATCTTTGAATAAAATAATTAGCCTGAAATCAATCAAGTTTTTTCTATTGTTGTTTTTACTGTTCTTAATGATAGTTAGTTTAAACGAATTACCGTTATAGAGAATCATTTATGTAAATTGATTTGTATTGTTAAGGTACACAATCAGATATTTTAATCGTTTTTTAATTTCATTTTTAGATTGTGGCCTCATTGGTGGTTCTATCGCTATCGACAATAACAACACACCCGAATCCTTACAATCCTTATTACAAACTATTCCAATACAATCAACCGCATATAAATTATGCAAATAATCCATTTCTAACGCCATACTCTAATAGTTATATCAATGATCCTGTAATAACTTCATATTTATCAACACCGGATACCTTGCCAACACTTAATATCCTTGCTGAAGTTCCCTATTCGATCACAAATCGATTCACAGTTGTACCAATGCTGGTCGTTTCGCGAGATAACATGAATATGGTAAAAGACGGCCAAATTGTCAGCGTATCAAAACGACAACCGACAATGACAGTGAAAACGAATCAAGACAATCAAATACAATGTACACCGGCTGTAAAAATCGTCCTAGACCGTCCTATAACCGTTTACACTTTAAAGAGCAACGTTTTCTTCCCATCACAAATCAAAATCTTGCACCGCGGCGTCCGGCTGCCAATCAATGTCGGTGCTGTTATTGCACCAGTAACTGGTCATACTTATGTCTCTGCAGAAACACCAGTTGCTATAAAAATCGTCTATGCTGTACCTACAAAACCGGTATCTTTCGATTATGTTAATTATGATAACGATATAATTGATGTACCGGATACACAAGCGGTTATTGTTGAGAGCGAACCGAATTTGTCACCACCAAATGTTACAATTATTGAATTTCCCGATAAAGAAGCCACACCTGAATTGATAGTCGATGAGAATGATGACGAATTAGGTAATTACAACCATTAATTATCAATGATTTAATTATTGAATGTGTGATTTTAGTAAATCGTAATCCACCAACATTTTTGGCACCTGCTGGTATCGTTCAATCAACACAACCTTTAACGCACGTTGAGCCGTTTACAAATTCGAAAGAATCACCGGTCTTGATTGCATTGAGAGAGGAGGCAAAGAAACGTTTATGATTTTTCGAGTGACTCGTCGATCAAAATTTACAAATCAAACAGTTAATAATGTAGGTACTAAGTATCAATACTTAATAATCAAGCAATGCAATTTTAATTTAATCCAGTGCCATGGAATTGATTATTGTAGAATTTTTGTAAAATTTTTCGAATAAAATCACTGAATTTACATCAATTGCCATTTATCGCCCTGAATTTGAATAAAACACGTTGAAATTAAGAGTCAGCGAACCACTTTTCTTGCTAATGTTTGAAACTTTGCATATTATTCTTGAGAAACGTTCGAAAAACTTGTTATCTGTGGATAATTGAACGATGATTTTCGTTAATATTTGCGATATCATGCAGATCAAAAAAACCGGCGAATATTGAAATTAATGCGAATTCCACGAGTGTTAACCGTAACGAATCGATTTTCTGTAAAAATTGCAAGTAATTTTCAAGGTTTTAGAGGAAATTAAACTCTTTTAAAATAAAACCAAATCAATAAAGTTCCACATTAGCTTATTTTTCGAATAAAGTCCGGCCCTGATATGCCGATCGTGATCCATCTATTATCATTAATCCAAACTAATGGAACAACTATTATAAACTAGATGGCGCGACAGTTATATTGATTTAGATTAATGCAGTTATTGTGCGTATAATAATAATAATAGGAGAATATTGTAATAATGTTTTTATATTGTTGAATTTGTGTTATAATAAAAACTATGTGATTAATTACACGAATTTATTATAATTTTAACAATTACAATCGATTTATAGTAGGCTGTGGAAAATTGACGGATTCAATCTAACCTAACATGTTTCGAAAATCTGACAGATCTGATTTGAAATTTCCATCAAATTGATACGAATAATTATGGATTTAACGTAGTTAATTAATTCGTAATTAACAAGTAAGTATGACGGCATTATTTACGATTAATTTGGAGTAATTGTGGTTGGATTTAGGCTTCAAACGGATGACGAATATGTCGTGTTATTGTTGATTTTACAACAATTTTCATTCATTTTCGTTTTTGGTCGATTCGTTTTTGTAAAGTTTCCATATAGGCGAAATATGGGCGGTTCGGTGAGTCAAGTATTCCAATCTGGTAGTGCTCTGTTGTCGAACGGACATGGCCATAAAGTCTCGGATTCAACACGGCAAAAAGTACAAACGATATTCGATGCATTGCGTGCCAATCCGAAAATTGGCGTGCAAAGACTGGAAGGGCTACTCCAACAAATACCAAAAGTATTGAAATTTAGCGAATTTTCCACAATTATATTGACAATTTTATAGAATGAGAATATTCTGGTGGTACACGATGAGGCCGGTTATAATCTACTACAGAAATGCGTCGGTGCCAATAATGTTGAATTAGTACGTTGGTTATTAGCTAGACATTCCGCTGCGGATGTTAATCGGTTCCCATGTAGTCTGCCTCTTCATATAGCCTGTCTGAAAGGGTAAAATTAAAATGTCTAAATCTATAAATCAATTAAATCTATTAATTGTTAGACATGATGAATGTGTGGAATTATTGTTGAAACACGGTGCCAAAGTTGATGTTGAAGCTAGAATGTGTTGGCCAGGTGCACATAGTAGTAATTGTGAAGAACGTGGGAAATACTGTAATATCTATCAAAAAAATTGATTCGTCTATAATTAATTTTAGAAATATTACAGCTTCGGCTATACAACAAGAAGAGAATTGTATGGAACGGGATAGTCGAGATCGACCATCAACTAAATTACAATCAGCTATTTATTATGCTTTAGACGGTGACCAAGTTAATATATTAACAATGTTGGCACAACGAAGCGAAGATCCATGGGTAATATTCCTATTATTATTAGAGATGTTACGGAATTTCCGCAAGGATTACCAGAACTAAGTAGTTTATTGGGGCGATTAACTACTTAGCTTTACAGAACTGCTGTAAATTATTCATAACTGTACCTTTTATTATCCCACGGATATCTTTGTGAAGTTAATTATTTATCTCTTCAGGATACTTTCTCGGTACCTCAGCAGGTGACAGGGTCGTGTTGAGAATTTTACAATTATCTTTATACTTGCTAATTAATTTTTATCGTTTCTATCACGGCACTTTCGTAACATCACTAATAATTATCAAACAATAATCGAATTCCCATTTGTAGAATGGTATATTTCGGGCAAGAAAGCCATTATTGCATGCAGCTTGTGAACGTGGTGCTTGGCGTTGTACACAATTTTTGGTTACAGAACGTTCGGATGAAATTCACATTATTAAAGACGAATATTATCCGATACATTATGCCGTATTGCATGATAGTAAATTTTTAGAACTTTTAATAAATGCCGGTGCCGATACAACAGTACGAACATGTACCCAACAAATGACTCTACTTCATGTTGGTATGTTTCTATAAATTAATTTTCTATACGGAATTAAATCATAATTTTCCAGTATTATTAGTTGCTCATAAATCAGCAGAAGATACAATTTCAACAATACGTTTATTATTAGATCACGGTTGTAAAGAATTAATAAATACACCAGATAGTTTAGGTAATACACCATTACATGCATTAATTGTACGTTATGCATTAGAAGAGGCTCAATACGGTTATGATAAATGGAACAAATGGGATGTTCTACATTTAGTACGTTATTTGATACAATCCGGTGCTAGACAGTCGATTAATCAAATGGGTAATTCAGCGGTAGCTTGTGTTTTACGACATGTACGCGATTGGGATGTTTGTTACGAATTACTCAATATGCTACTTTATGAAGGCGGTTTGTTATTTTATTTATCTATTTTAATAATCAATAGAATTATTCAAATTGAGAAATTATAGGTGATCCTAATATGGTGGGTCGTGATGGTTCTGTACCTTTAATGGTATGTTTAGTGCCGTTAATTAATAAAGACCCGTTGCACCATTTCACCCATAATATGAAGGTAAATTTTGATCAAATCGCCGATAAGCTACGAGGTTCAACTTTGCTAAAATGATCCCCAATTTTTGGAATATTTTTTGAATTGCTCGCCAAATGATGGAATAATTTAAACATAAGTCTCATTACGGATTTATACGATGTTCTTTAGAGAATATTTTACCAAAATTTGAACCTTGTCGCCCAGCAAGAAGTTGGTCAAATATGTTTTCTATGGAAGAGACTGCGATTTTCAAAAATTTAAGACAACTTATTGTTAGAATGATTCAAAGACTATCCCACGATCCAGAAAAAACGCAAAACATCAATATTGTTACGATTCTTGACTCATTCTGAGTTGTATTTTATTTTTGAAAATTGTAACGAGCATTTTTGACAAACTTCCAAATATGCTGCGTTCTTATTTCTATAAGTCCTTGAAATATTCTTCTAATCGCCTACAAATGTGTTTTTCATTCGGTATATTGTTTTCAGGTGTGCTATTTGAATTGCATTCGGATATTGTTGAAAGAAGGCGCCAATCCGAATTGTAGTTATCGTGCAAATTTGACACCATTACACGTTCTAGTATTTACAGTATCTGAAAATATAACATTGAATTGTAATCTACAAAAAGAATTGAATTTTGAATTCATAAAAAATCTGTTAATATTGTTATTAACGCACGGTTTAGATCCGAATGTACGTGTAAGTAACCGTACCCAGCATATATTACAATCATGTATGGATATGATACAGAATGTGCGCGATTGTAAAGATATCCATTATGTTTATGATCTTACGCTTACATTAATACAATACGGTGCAAATCCTGATCTAAGTTTAAGTATGTCTGAAGCAATAAAAAATCATCCATTACATTTACAATCAATATGGAAGACACGTAATTATATTTTATATTATTATGTTATGTTAATATCGCGTAAAGAGAATCTAATTATGGATCCCCATATGAGTTTCTCTAGAATTATAATGTTATTCTATTATGTGATGCAACATCGGCAATTATTCGAATGTTTGAAAATCCTCCATACACAACAATTAAGTTTAGTGCCCGGCAAAATGACAGAACCATTAACTTGTATTATTCGCGATTTATATAAAAGACCAAGAAGTTTGAAGCAAATCTGTCGCGTTAAAATACACAATTGTCTAGGCAGACGGCCGGGTTTATTTATCAATAAATTAAATCTACCCAATCAACTTAAAGATTATCTGTTGAATTTTGAACCGTAGATTTTCCGCCTACAATCGAGCCGGTATCAGTTGAAATTACGCAACTATCCAGGGATATGTGCAATTACCAAATTTATTCAAATCCTGATTCCATTCCAGTTTATTTCGTCAATAGTGAAATTGAAACGTGCTCGATTGTAGTTTTGATTTTTTTGAAATTAACCGAACAAACGTTGTAATTGTGATTCTTGTTAAAATTTCTAAATTTTAGTAATTGTAAGAACGGTGGATGTACAATTTAAGACAACTAAAAATAGTAAGGATGATGATAAGGATAATGTAGAATACGACTTATGATATCTCAATACGCTTTTGAGCTGTGTTCGTGTTGACAGGGTTTTGTGCAGATTTTCAAGACTTTCCATTATTATAAACCGTTATTGTTTTGTAATCGTGTAATTTTATAATTATATAAGTGCCTCATTAAGTTCTTCAATATTCTATATTTTTGTAATTGATTTCGATTTTTTCGATTTCCGTTCAAGATCTGACAAAGTCCCTAGACTATACAAAATCAGCTCTATAAATTTTAATATACACGTATATGCCAAATATTAATAATAAGGGCTATATATTGATAAATTCTATTAGTATATTTTATGTTAAAATAAGATTATGTGATTCTATTGTTGAGGCATATTGGTATCATTGGATAAAAACAATATTTAATAAAGAAGATTAAAGAAATGAAAGTCGCCGGTTAATAGTGTCCCTTTAGTTTTCATTTTTTATTAAACCTTATCAATAGATTTTCAACACAAATTCTCGAATATTCACAAAACGACTCATTCATTTAACAATTGGTAAAAACAAAATGGTGACAATTTGAAAAATAAATAATACAAACTTAAATCGTAAGTGTTCCTCTCGTTCTGGACCAAGCGTCGATTGAAAATAAATTCAACAAAATTGCAACTACAATAGAATTTCAATAGACAAATACCAATTCAATGAGAAATATTTCTGTGAATTTGTTGTAATTGTTTGTCGCGTGTTCTACCATCTAAACTTGAATTATTTACAAATGTCTTTACGTCCAATAAAGTCCGCTAGAGAAAAAAAGTAAAGCTTCCTAATAATTCGTCACAGTATTTGATTCTCACAGTTCAACTAATATTTACATATCCATATCGATAAATGATTAATAATAAATGACTTAACTTCTAAACTAACAACTATTCTTAATTAAAAACAACACGTTAACATACAAAAACAACAAATAGATCCCTGGAATAAATTTAAATAAATAACAACATTGAAATTAGTTTTTAGCAAAATTATTAAAAACAAATTGACTAGAACTTGCCTGTTTTAACCTGCAAATTTCTCATTAAATTGATATTTCCATACCGCGATCATATCGTGACTTATTTAAATTGACAAATTTCATGTACTTACAAGCTAGAATAATCTGGTAATCAGCACTTAAACATAAACGTAATTAAACAAAAAATACCATCACAAATATGGCAAAATGTAGAAATTCATTAACTTATATTCTAAATTCTCTCATGAACACTCAAATTCATACAAAAACGTCCATATACCTACATATAAATGTAAATTAACTAATAAGGAAAAAGAAACAGATTTTTTGCGTTAGATAAGGCATTTTTGATGAGTTCTCATCGATTAAAATCGAACCAAAATCGTAATTATTTTTATTTGAATTGAATTAACGTGTAATTTTACAGTTGGCATCTTGAAATCATTAAATATTAACCAAAACAGCCTCAATACTCGTCCGTAAATCGATTGCTTTTTATAATAGTACTTTTATGATTATTTATATAGTACTTTATAAATATATACAGACAATATTATCAATTCCAATAATACAGATGATACATGTTGCTTTTTTAATACAATCAGCATATATATACACACAGTATGACCGAAAATAATAATAATATAGTATAAAAAAGAAATGCCGGCAAGGAGGGCGGGCTATGTTCTAAGGCATCCTGCAGAATGAGAACTTTATTGTATAATGATGTATAAGTAATTCTTCATTAATATAAATAATAGTTAACGACTGTTTTGTGGCTAGTTTTCTTTTCTTTTATTAAATTATTTGACACATTTTGGTGTATATTAATAGTGCCATTTTTACGATAAATCTACAATTAAAAAAAAAAATTAATTCCAAATGGACTAACATAAAAAACTATATACTCACAACTAGGAGTAGCTTCATTATAATTTTTATGTATTTGATCATATGTAAATTTCACAAAGGCATCATATTGTTCTGCTAATTTGCCTGCCAATACATTATCGTATTCTTCTCTAATTTCAGACTCTAGTTCCCTAACCATACGTTCACAAATAAGACCAACCTAAAATTACAGAAAATTAACACTCAATTATTTTTAATACAAATTAATTACCTGTTTAAATGTAAATAATGGTCTCTCTAAACGCGAAGAGGATTCACCATTTCCATTATTATTTTCTATATTATTTTCATTATTGTATTGTAATTGTTTACGTCGGTGTAATTTTCTCAGTTCGGCTCTGATATTTTCTGCCATATATTCTAGAAAATAAATAAAATTGCGAAATTTACTAACAATAAATAAAACGATATTGTTTGAAATTGTAGATAAGTCTTTAGACATTAAAATTCCAGTTATTAATAAACAAATAAAATGTAGAGAATTTTGATAAAGTTTTAAAACAGATTAATCAATTTAAAGATTGTAATGTAAAAGTAAATATGAACCAAATTACTAACAAATTCTATTTTATCTCATTTAAAAGCTTTATAAAGTTAATTAAAATAGGTTTTAGGAAGTTACAATATTGTATATTAGTAAACTACTCTAATTACTTTAATGTTGCATCGTAATTTTCTGAAAACTTTACTTTGCTCCTACACAAGGCACAATTATTTTATATACTCGGTATACGGAGATAATTAAATCATGACACAAATGTAACAATAAATTCCCTAAATGTATCGATCAAAATTTAGTGATTTTAGAGGCGTTAGGCTGGTATATTCGATTATAGGTAGAGATAGTGCCCGTGACCTTAGTATAAACTTTGAAATTTACCAAATTCATCGGCAATAGATTATTATCATTTTGATTATTGTTAGTATCTGAAAACGGTGATCTACAGATAGATATACTTTATATGGTACAACCGTACTTTCTAACCTTGACAATATATGCAAAAAAATCACGCTCAAATCTCTGATTGTTAGCGATTTTTTTTTCATGAATAACAGATGTCCCACACAAATAAAATTAAAAATAATACATTGTGGGGAATTGTGAAAAATAAAACTGACAAATTTATCGAAATCTATATAGTTGGATATACTTTTTTGGTTTTGCTCAATTATTTGTCATGAGAACAAATCCCCTAGATTAAAATTAGTTTGCTATAAATAATCAAATGTGTAGGTATATGTGGTTATTAATAATTTCGCCCATGTACTTATATTTTGGAATGATTTTTAATTTCGCACAATTTTTAATTTATTTAAATACTAAAATTAACAATTTTTTTACTTTTTAGTTTATAAGTTTCATAAATTTCAAAATTTGTCACTGTTAATATAGGATATTTATACAGGGTGTTTGTTGTAAATGTGGATATTTCTTATGAAACTCCTATTTGTTGGGAAATTTGTTGGAAAATTTCAAAGCAATAACTCAAGTCGAGGATCATTTCGTACGAATTAGAGAAAAACAAAAAAATCAATACTGTCCAAAATAAGTATTTTTAACCAACTTCCAAATGAACTACACCTTGGCATAAGTGTACGAATCAATCTACGACACTACTCAACTAAAACAACCAAATGCGTGGTAAAATATGGTTGTAGACTCTGTATTTTATAAATTTTGATAAAATTGATTCACCCATAAGTTTTCTTAAAGAAAAAAAAAACTTATAAAACGAAACAACCAACATAAAAATATTGAATAATAATGTTTTCAATTGTTGTTAACAAAGACTTATTAAAATTTATATTTTTATTTAAATAACACTCATGATTATTATTATTATTATTTTACTAATGGTAATATAGACTTCTACGCCGTAAATATTACACAATATTAAAAAAAATAACCTCTTAACTGTAAATAAAAAAATGATCAGTTTTTGATAATTCTAACCGTTTAGAACTGATAAATATTCGGGTTAAAAAGTCTTGAACCCCGCCTTCAAACTGTATGAAAATCGATAAATTTGTGGAGATTTTAAATAAATTTAAATGTGGAAAAGGCGAGAATTGAAAAATGTACAGCAACATATTCTTTTAAAATTTAATTATTCCTTTTATTAAAAATTAAAATTTAATTTCAATGTGCTAATACAGGTGTTGTATTATTTATAATTTTAAATACAAAACGATTTAATTAAAAAAAATTTAGAATTTCTAGGCTATAAACGTACATTTTTTGCGATAGTAATCTGTATTACCAGTTAGTAGATGAATCAATTTAAGACATGGCCAACTGCCAATAGAATATGAATGTACACGGCCAAGTCACCCTGTATATTTTGGAGCGAGAAAAAACCGTTGAATAACCTCAAAGATCTAATCAATCTTGATTATTGAAATTGCAAACAATACAATTGATAAGCAGAGTAAACTTTTGAAATATAAAAAAATCGAATTACTTTTTTATAATGGAGACAAACTATTGTATTCTCGATATTTTATTACAAAGAAATAATTCATTATAATACAAATAAAACCACACGCGCACACATACACACAAAACCGAATATGCATACATGTGTCGTCAATCAGCTGATATGGTTGTATGAGAATGTCAACATATCGTTACTGATAACAAGAGGGCGTTTTATATTACTATTATTATTTATTCTTCTGTTTCTACTCTAGTGGGTGACTCCTATAGGGTGTATATACCTATTGAATTTGATTATCAAAAAAATACGTTAACAAATGTCAAATATGGATCAAGTTACGACATTCCACTCATAAAGCAAGTACAAATAACACCCAGTTAGCTATGCTTTTTGTTCGTTAACAAATGTCAAATTTGATAAAGCATGGCCAACTACAATTTTTAGTTATGATAAAAGTACTTACCGGGTGTCAGTTTTTTGCTGACCACATCGGGAAAGATCGACGTCGGTTTGTTTGGTGGTACAGTTGATGTCGATGACGACGATGAAGATGATGGTGGTGTTGTTGTTTTTGTTGTTGATGATGATGATGATGATTGTGATGATGTTAGTGATGATGATAACGAAGATAAAGTAGTTGGTGTTGATAATAATGCGGCTAATGTTGTTTTACTGGATGTTGTTGTTGTTGGACTGTTCAGACAGAGTGGTGGTGATGCCCTTTCACGGGGACTTTCACAAAATGGTAAACAACGTCGTCTTTTAGCCGGCCTACCACCTAATACCGGTTCCCAATCTAATGAACGTTTTAATGTAGCGCACGCCATTTTTTCTCGTCAGTCTAAAGTTTTTCTATTGATGGTTCACTCTGTATACACGCCACTTGCACACATAAAAAAATTGTAGACAACTAAAAAACTAATTATTTCAAAAGTTTAATAATTTCTTCTATCAAATTGTTGTTTGCCCCGTTGTTGTGGTTTAGTTATTTATTTCCACTGACAAATAAGAAAAGAAACTAAAATTAAAACAAAAAAAACTAATAGAAGTAAAATAAAACACTAAAATTTACCAAGGTTACTACACTATATTACAACTAGTTATTTGATTTTTATTGTCTATTGGAGTATTGTTGAAATTGTTGGAATTTTGATTAAAATACATCGGGTTCTTTTCGATTCTATATTGTAATTTTGTGCACATTAAACGTCCAATATGGCGAACAGAAGTGAACAATGTGACATTTTTGTTCGAATGATTCGTAAAACGGCCGCTAGATACAATTATCAAAATGACTAATCAAAACGCATGCGCGCTACTTTTGCCATCTATCCGCCAAATTATAGCAACACAAATAACACACCGCCATCTATTAAACGATAGCAACAACAATCAATATACAGGGCGAGCAATATTGATGCCAATACACTAATTGTACAATATTTATTCACAATAAAACAATTATAAGACTATAAAAATACAATAATTCGCCTATATTTTCATTAAATAGTAATAAATATTAAATTATAAACGATTTTTAGAACTCGTTTCAGATTCGCGTCTTTTAACAATTCGAATACATTTCAAACATGGTCTCTGTTGCGGATTCCAACAATTTATATGATAACAAATACCACAATTATCACACCGGCGGACTTTACTTAACTGCCATGGAAAAATAATTTGATCAACTTTACAAATTTCACAAATGAATCCTCTAGCTAGACACAACTGTAATGGAAATCAATTAATAAAAACTAATAAAGAATAAAACAACATACACTACAATCAGATGTGTGTTTACAACAAATCTCAATTAAATTCTGTAAACGATTCTTCAATTCACCATCTCGAATATTGATTAAATCCTCCATTGAATAAATACCGGGATCGTTTAATACGTACGGCTTTTGTTGCTCTAATTTCTCTTTAATTCTACCAACAATAAAATTAATATTAAAATATTTAATCGTTAAAACAACTTACGTTTCAGCAAATCTACAAGTGTATATGAAATCTTTCAAATAGAACAATCCTAAACGGTATTTACGACAACATTCCAAATTTCTTGAACGTCTCCCTATAGTTTTATTCAAATCAAACACACGGAATAATGGATCGGTGTACATTTGTTCTAATAAACGATAAGAGAACGTCGATACTGGATATCTAAAACCAATTTATTTAAAAATTGATTATACCGGGTGTTCTACGATAATTCTCTTAGGGGCAGTCTTGTTGGTAATGCAGATAATTTTCAGAGGTGATTATTGTGAGAATTACCGTGTATATCTGATAGATACCTTGTAAAATCCCATTTTTGTAGTACACGTCCTGGTATTATCGCCAATTGATTCGTATGACAACCCGTACAGAAATAACGCCCCAAATAATCACAATAACGAAATCGGGATGCATATTGTGGGGCAACTTTCATACTACAACCGGCACAACGATAATTTTGTTTCAACATTAATATTTTCCGTCTAAAATTCGCAATAATTAACAATTAATTTTAAATACAGGGCGAACCAAGAGGATGGCTATTATCAAGAAAAAGTCAAACTTTCGGAACAACTAACTCATATTAACAAACTAGCCTTCAATATATTCTAAAAATGTAATAATATGATTAGAACTCTACTTTTAATAGACAATCCTCTTGGTTCACCCTGTATAAATTAATATAAAATACGTTGGCGGTGGATGGATTGTGAATATAATTTGTGGCCGTGGTGGTGCCCATTCTTGTGTCCCACGTAACGGTGTTGTGGTCGATTGTTGTTCCGAATCATCTGGACTGATAGGCCAACTTTTCGGCATTGGTAATAGAGCCTGTGGTGCATCCTCTTCAGATACTAACCATTGTAAATCGGATGCTCTTGGTAATTGTTTCTCGCTAAATTTACTAATTAATGATAAGGCCACACCTTCAGCTGAAAATATATCACTAGCCCCATCCGGTGTGCCGCGTGGACGTTTCATTAAATCCGCTTCAGAATACAAAGATGCCATCGACATTGATATACCACGTTTATCGGATAGATTCGATATTTCATCAATATCTAAATCATCAACATCATCACTACTTGAACTGTCCGACAGCGTATCTGGTGTTGTAGAACATGGACTTACACTAGTTGCAGCTATACAAACAATAAAAAATAAAACAAATGAAATAATGGAGAAATTATAAAAGAATTACTGTCAGTTTTGCCATCGCTTAATAATAGAGATTCATCCCAAACTCTCCGTTGTTTCTCGACTAATTTCGCACGTCTCCTCAAACGAATCCGTTGTTTTAAATCCATAATTTCCGGATCACTATCATCGCATTGTTCTTCATTCAATTTTAAATCGCGACGACATCGAATCTGCTCCATTGCCGAAATTATCGCCTCCGATATACTAAAATGGGCATTTTCACGATCCAATTCAGCATTAGCTCGAGCAAATTGACTGGACGTTAGAAATGATAATAGACTTTGTCCTTTAGTTGGCCGTGGAAAATAACTAAACAAAAAAAATAATCAATAATTAAAACAACTACCAATCAAAGCAAGCGAAATCAGCATCAAGTTGCGACACACTTTCTTATTTCACAAATCATTAAATCAATTGTTTACCCTGTGGCCATTGGTAGAACACTCATGCCCCCATCTTCGATGAACGATTTTTTCGGTTTCTTTAAAAAATCTTTCTCGCCAGCTAACGGTAGAAAACTTTCAACTAATTTCGGTGAACGTGATAGTTTCGCATCGCCCGGTAATGATTTCGTTGACCAATTCATATCGTCATTGTGATAAGTTCCACTACTTTGTGAACTACTTAATGGTGGTGTATGTTCGATTATATCACAATTATTGATAATAACATGACGGATTTCTTTCTTCTTGATTAATGATTTTTTCAAATTCGATTTACGCAATTTCAACGATTTTAATTTATTATAATCGAATTTTAGTGTATTCGATATCGATTTCTTTGTATGTATCGGTGTCGATGGTGTTGTTTTACATTGATTTACTGTTTTCGTTGGTTTATTCTTAATATTGTCGTATTGTAAATCGGGCATACTATTCCACAGTTTTAATTTACCATGTATTGGCTTTGGTGTTGGATTATTTACATTAATTTCGTCTAAATTCTCCATTATTTCATCTCGTTTATCAGTTTCATCGAAATTCCTGATTTTCAAGTGATTATCAGGATACGAGGAACATCTACGATGCAAACGGTGCGATTCTTTGGTATTATTTTGTAAAAACAAACACGGATTTATTTCCGATATTAAACTGGCTTGATTTCGTTCAACTGCCCTTAAACATATCAATGAGGCTTCGGCGAATTTCTCTTGGCATAAAAACGCAGTCTCTTGGTAACAATTCAACAAATGGTTCTTATCGGAGAGTAGCCACGATAATTTCTGTGATAATGAATGGTTTTCAAGGCTACGATATAGCCATATGGAAGCCTTATCATCTTTCAAATATTGCGGAATATGCGATTTATATTCACAATCGATAGAAAAATATGATTTTGATGTTTCCGGTTGTAACCATTCTAAACCTTGTATAAAACCATAATAACCAGGTTTTTCCTACGAATGATTACGTTAATTGTCGTAATTTACAATGAATGATTCACTTACAAAATCCACAGATTTACAGCCGTGTCGGAAGATCTTATCAACTGAACAGTGTAGGCGATTTAAACCACCATAAATTGACCAAACGTTCGCCACTTGGGACACTAGAAGGCCCTCAACTGTTGTTTTCAAATCTCTTAAAAGTTGTTGATATTTTACCATATAATGATCAGACATGTTGCAATACTATTTGAATTTCGACTAATTAAAGCATATTTAAAATATTATCACTGAAACTTAACGCAAATAATTGATAATTTATCATTTTTTTTCCCAGTTGTTATCAAAACATTCAACGTTTTTGACATTTGATCTGACGTTTGATGGTTGCGACATCTATCGATTTTGCCGCGAAATACGATTGTGTCCTGGATTTATCGAATTACTATCACTAAATCAGTGGTTCTAAAAATGTTTTTATTTATTTTTATAAATCTAAAGAATCATGAATAAAAACAACAGAATTTGAGGTTATATTTTTTGACACATCATTGAGACCGTCAAGGGTACCAACGTAAGGATGCTAATTTCACTACATTTCTACATGAAAGTTATTAGCCCTTGAGTTATAAAGTTGGCAGATAATTCAAAATTGTCTACTGTATAATTATTATTTTATTATTACATTGTAATTTTGTACAAAATAAATTATAATGTAAATTGATAATGTGACGGTGTTGTAGTTCGATTACATTCTGAATGTTCTAAAATATTGCCGCAACAGGACCAATGCCGCCGTCCCGGATGCCCTTCATGCCCGTGCCCACAGCCGCGATAACCACCCGGCATTCTACCACCACAACCGCAAGTTGCCTCCTTACTACCACCACTAGAACAAAAACTACAACAATGGAACGTACCATGGTGGGGCCTTAAGGATCGCACCAATATCGGAAATGGATTATCCTAAAAAACAAGGACGATTAAGTACGATTATCACCATCACTAGAATTATACCTTAATTGGTTGTCCTTTAATGTTAATACTGAGTATGAGTTTGCCGGATACATCCGGTATGAATGAGATACAGTAAGTCCCATCACGACGATCCTCCACATCAACTGGTAAGATTTTTGCTATGCCGGCATCCCGGTAGCGGATTTCAGCTGAAATTTCCTCGCCGCCGCGCTCAACTCGGGTACAACTGCGGTCGCGTGTCTCCAACATTATTTCAGCTTTTCGACCCACGCGTAGATTATTCAGAACTAGTGGAAATTTACAGAAATTAGCAATAGAAGTGGAACTTTCAGCGCAAATTTCATCGATAATAGCTCAAATTGGCTTTAAATTAATTTAAATAACGATAAATATAAATTGAAAAATAACAGCTTTAACGCCGTACACCTTTCGTGTTTAGAAAAAAAAGAGCAACTAATTAGTCTCACCACCCAACTATTTCAAACTAGGCGTATGTTTTTAATTTTCCTCAAATATATGTTTAGTCTCTACTGAAATTCAACCGTACTCTATCTATCTAAATTAGTTTTTTCTCCCCATAGTTTCTCCAGTATAATGATGTGATTTATATTGGAAACTTTATTTTTTTTTTGAAAAAATAGTCGAAAATAATTTTAGAAATCGTATCATGTTTTGACAATCCGACTAATTTCCAACGACATTCATTGATGATGAACGCTAAAGTTGAAGATAAATCTCTACTTCCTTCCTGTTTACCTTCTTTTCAGACAAAATATTCAAAATAATAACCGATCGTTAAAGTTATAATTTTTACTCCTCAATTTAGTCTTACCTTCGGTGTTGATAACACAATGTGCCGGTGATACCGTCTGTGTTGTTATCACACCAAATAAAGGGCAAGTATCTTGGTTATATTGTACCGTTTCATCCGGTAGGAATTGTAAACAATCAAAGGAATTCAATTCAACAGTCTTATCGAGATTTGTACAAGTTTCGAGTTTTTTCATGATCGGCTTGAAGAAGCTCATCACTTCCACATCGGTACCTTCCGTTAATAATTCTTCTAGAAAACAAGCAACATCGCGGGCTTCACGAACACGCCGATGTAAATAATTTTTATATTTATTGATCTCTTGTAATTGTTCCGATTTTACATTGTTTATCTGTTCTAAAAGATTCTTTCGGTGGTCTTCAATAGATCTAGATTAAAATTAAAATTAAAATTCATAAATAAAATACTTTTATCGGTACCTTAAGTAGTTCTCGATGAATTGCTCAACGTCTGTTTGGATTTGATTCGTATGGATTTCCAGTTTTTTCGATTTGGCATGCAATCGATTGGCCGTCAATGCCGATTGTTCAGCGATTGATTTGGCTTTTTCAGCAGCCAATCTGAGATTAGTTATGTGGGTTTTAATGGCACGTGAAACTGGTTCACATCTGTGATTCTTATGAGCAACGGAAATACATTCTTTACATATAACCTGGAAATTGTGGATTATAAAAGTCCCCAAAACAGTTTACAGGATGTTTACTCGAGATTGTTTAATCTCATCAATTTCAATGCCGTGTATACCTAAACTTGACTCAATTTTATAAATAAACCCCCTGAATTGTGTTTAATAAAAGAGAATTGCGAAATTTCGGATTGATTATAGCAATTTAAAGTGTGCATCTTGTTATGATTAATTAATTTCTAAGTAGTTTGAAACATGTGGCACCAATCAAAATATTATACAGTCAACATATGGCCTGTCATACAGCACGGAATTTCAACATTATTCAAATAAATAAACAAGTCTACCTGATAGCAATTCGAACAGAATATCGACAATTCGACATCCGGATGTTGGACGCACATAATCTGTCGGCGAACTCGAGTAATTCCCCTGCGTCTCGCTTCAACCAAATCCAACACTTCATGATGGACTGTTGATTTCTGTTTCAAATGGATCTGTTCGCATTGATGACAGAAACTGAGAGCACACTCCATACACCGCGATACAGCCTATTTTGTTGTTTTTAAAAATAAAAATTAACAAAATAACAAAGAACAATTTGTGGAAAACGAACTGTAATCTCTGACGTGCACAAATCACAGAGTAGATGTGTCTGTTGAGCATTCAACGTAGCCAAGATCATTCGGTGCTGCAGCAGATAGTTGGGGGGAAATAATTTAACACTACCCTCGTTCGGTATTTCAATACAAGTTCGACAAATAGGACATTGAAATTGGGGTTTTTGTGATTTGTGATCGACGATTCTTGTTTGTTTTTGATCGCTCATATAGCCGGAATTGGCCGAATCCGAACCATTCATTGTTGAATCTGCCAAAATTGAACGATTTATTTATAAAAAATTTTATTATACAAATGTAATTTTGATGATTTTTCTATAAAAAAGCCAAATTTATATGAATACCTATAGGTACTTATAAAAGAAATCGTTCCTTCTATTAGGGGAGAAGTTTGATGTTCAAATCTAATTACAGGGAAACCCTTGTCGGGATATCCATCCAATACGGACGTTTCACGTAATCAGTTCGATAAGAACTCAGAGGATTTTCTAAATGTTCCTATTTTTATGGCAACTGCTTTTCTTTAGGAAAATTTGAAAATTACGTTTTCTACAATTTGAAAAATATAAATCTCATCAATGTCTCCTTTAAGGAGATTAGAGGCTTGATAACAGATAAAAGTCTACAAAAATAGCTTGAAACCGGGCAAGAAGGGGCTGAATTTTGGAATTTTCAACACCAAATCATCTCAAATAGTCGATAAATTTAGCCGATTATGCGTCTCAAATGTTCCATTATTAGGCGCTGTCGTTTTTATTGTGTTAGAAGCTTTCATGAAGCCTTTCAGTAACCTAATTCGTTACGAAACCTTATTTGAATTGGAGTATTACGACATTGCAGAGAGGCGAGGAAAAAGCGAGAAATACCTTCAGAATCATCATCGAGGCAATTAACGAGCCCATTAGCCATCAATTCTTGTATACATTTTAGACAGAACGTATGCAGACAGGGCAACACTCTAGGTTCAATGAAATGTCTCCGGCACATAGGACACTTAAATTTACTTTCATCAAAGCTCACATTACAAACACTTTTAGAACGTGTTGTTGACGGTGACAGTGAGACGTGCTTCAACAATGGTGTTGTTGTTGATGATGGTGTGTTTGTTGTCGATGACGATGATGATGAATGCGGTGTTGATTTCGATCGATCATGGCTAATTTTGATCGATTTCTTATTGACTTCTTGGCTTTGTCGGCGACGTGCAAAACTACCAAAAATATACGACATACGATCAATCTCCATCATATCTAGAAAATTAACAAAAACCAAACGGTATTTTTAACGGGATTGCTACCCTCTAATTTGGGGCGGATTTATTTTTAAAACCCCTTCTAAATAGGGTCAAGTTCATCTGTCTTGGGTTGTCAACTCGAAAATATTCGGTTGAAATGTCGATTGCAGATGTTTCGAAATTTTCGCATTACTTCTAAATGGAGTGTAAAAGAAAAAAATCGCAGACATAAGAACAGAAAATAGAAAAATAACACGAACAATAATTTAATGTTGGAGGATTTTTGTTTTCGTGTCATTCCTTGGAGCGATGTTAATAAACTCAACTTACTTATACTATCAATAATTTGATGTTATTTTTAGTTTATTGCTAAAGCTCTTTAATTTTCTTGATTTTGAAATTGTGTACGAACTAAAATAAGATTCGCTATCCAATACAAAAATTCACACAAAACATACGTTCAAGTTTAACGGAAGTAATCAATTTCTTAATTACCGATCACCGAACAAAACAACTGGGTCAAGATATTGGGGATACACACAATTTTATCCATTTTTTTATCCAACAGGTTTATTTAAAATGAACGTGTCATTCGAATATTTTTAGACTACTAAACATTGGCTGAACAAAAAAATAAAAGTAAAATAAATTTCGAAACCTGACATTTATCCAGCTTGTCGAATCTCGTGTTGACTCTTTAAACAATTATTACTCCATCTGTCACATTTATCTCTTCCAGTACAGTTACGGTTCTGTGTATATCTGAAGAATTTATGTATACGGCGATGATACGGCTACAATTACGACTGCTATACAACGAAAATATTTGAAAGACGACGAGCGTCGCGACGCTACTGCACCACCACCACTACAACTACCAAACTACAACAAACGCTGAAATGATGTTGGGTTTCTATTTTATTTTATCGTGCCGTACAGTCGACAGGCGATATAAATTCAATGTGGTAGTGGCCTATATAGGGGGTTATAGAGACGAATAAAGAAAATAATTAACATGGAAAAAATAAATAAATACGTACACAGATCTCTGTACATAAATATATACTGAGAAGTGACAAGAGACATGTTTTGAGTAGTTGCAACAAATGTTGGTTAAAGAATGCTTTTGAAATCTCATTAGATGTGCGGATTTTTTTTGGATTTGTTGGATGAAAGAGGAAGATTTAGAAATTTGTTGTATTTGTCGCCAAGATTTGTGAACGATAAGAGATGCTCATGATTTATTGAAGAAATCGCAACAAAACGCCTCTCTGGGGGCTTAAAATGATAAATTTTTCAATCGCTTTTTATCAATTGCAACTTATTCATGTCTAGAGAACCAAGAATTTCGTGTTGTAATCTAAGTTGTCTATAATGAAACTTAAATTTTTATAATTGTTAGCAATCCAGGCAATACCGTGACGTGCTTTTTAATGATTTTTCTGAATATAAATAAAAATGAAAATTTACAAAAACCAAATTTTGAGGATTTTCCAACAAAAAAATTGGATTAAGAGTCGAGAAATGGAAAATTTGGCCAAAGTTAAAGCATTCTCAAATGAACCCTTGCTCATTTAAGTTTAAAATTGTACTAAAAAATTAATTCGCACTTCTAAACTTTTCGTGGATTTTCCGAAAAACCAGCAATCTTGCAGATCTGGAAAGCGCTTTTAAGTGATAAACTAAACTGAAGAATTGTGATCGATTGATAAATCGCCTTTTCGGCAGTTAGAGCTACCTTTTAGAGCAAAAATTGAGCAAAATTGGGCATTTAGAGACAAATTTTTATCTATTTTTCCGCTAGAGTGCCCCTTATAGAATATTATTTCTTCTAGGAAATCTCTTAATTGTTTACACTTATTTTATTACCCAATAATAATTGATATTTAGAGATTATTGATTTGCGGTTTGTGTTTTTTTACCACCTAGATTATGGTTAGTATTTATAGAAAAACGTCTCAAGTGCATTCTATAATTTTTTTGCTATTTAAATAAAATGGAATTGTGCAAATATTGATATCCTTGGCGATATTTGTTTAGGTGTAGGTATATTTATGACAATAGATGTTTAATGGAAAAATCTACAAAATAAACGACTTCTTAGAATCACTTACAATTTTATTATTTGAGAAATTGCGCAAATTTAATTGAATGTTATTCATTTACATGAATTAGATGCAGGTTCAAACAAACCGATAGTTAATTGTTGAAGAAATTCCAGTTTGAAACAAGAAAAATTGTATACAATCGTACAATTCGAAATTAAATTTATCATAATTAATGTTATCACAATTATGTAAGATTATTTTAAAAAGCTTTTAAATGGTGCTATTATTTTGAGAAAAATCTCTTATCATAAGTATTGAAATACATCAAATTTATCGTCCTATAAATTAGACTCTTTATCATAATAAAATGACAAATTTCCAACTATATCCCGATGACAACTACACTAGATTCACTAAAACTAGACAGTTACGATTGCGCACGATTAGCTGAATCAAACCCAAATTTAGTGCGATAATTTAAAGTCGTATTATTTATGAATTTGACTGCATTTGGAATCTGTTCAATGCAAATTCGAGATTACCATTTATAAAATATTAATTGTTTATAATAACAAAACAACGACTTATAAACATTTCCTGCATGTCAATGTTTCTGTAAACGTAAACAGAGGAACATTTTTGCGGTTTCTCTTGGCGCTAATTTTACAAATTGCGATGCAGATTGTTGTATTTACGTTATTGTAATGTGACGTTGATTTGTATAAAAGAAAATTCAATATAAGAGCGATGATTTTATTAATTAATAATTGGCTAATCTTATCGTATCAAATAGTTTGATTCTTGATAAGCGAATTTTGAGTGTTTTTTCCGATGTATTTTTGTTGATTTTTTCGTTTAAATAAAACGCCAACAAAAATGCGTATTATCTAATTTAATATTTTAGAAAATTAGTGATAATTATTTAAATAATTTGTATGGAATAACGAACAAAAAATAATACATAAAGTGAACGGTTGTTATTATTGGATGATAGTTTTCTTATCTTGTTGCATTCGGACAGATATTCGATTTTCCGTTCCGTGTTCCAATCGTCAACCAAAAACCTTTAGTTTATGTCAAGTAATCATTTGTGATAAATCAAATATCAATATGTATCATGGTAGAGATGTTAAAAAGAAAATCAACCCGAAAGAGAACGCCAATCTACTATCGACAATTACATTCTTGTGAGTATTGATAGATTTTATAATTATTGGTATAATTATAATAATTTTAGTTATACGCGGGATATATTCAAAAAAGGCATAAAACGCGACATCGAAGAAGACGATATTTATGAAGTAATGCCCGAATATAAAGCGCACGTTTTAGGCAACGAACTAGAACGGCAATACAAAATCGATAAGACCAACCACGATAAATTGTCAATATTTCGCCTATTATGGGCTTGTTATGGGCGATATTATCTATTTTTAGGTCTATTACAACTCATTATGAACATGACATTTGTGTATGTTAATTTCCAAATGGAATTTAATGATTTAATTGACGAAATTATCGAATTTTAGGATGCTACAACCGAAAGTCTTAAGTAAACTCATATCGTATTTCACACCGAACAGTCAATTAACTTACAGTGATGCGGTTTATTATGCATCAATTTATATAGTCTTATCAATAGTTCGTTGTGTTTATTCGCATAATTATATGCTGGCAATTATACAGTTATCGATAAGGATTCGTACAGCTTTATGTTCGTTAATTTATCGAAAATCGTTGAAGTTGAATAGTGCAACATTATCGAATATAACAATTGGTCGAATTGTTACACTGATAACCAAAGATGTCCATAGTTTAGATAGTTTTGTTATGTTCGCTAACGACATGTGGATCAGTTTAGTACAATTAACTGTAATAACGGTGATGATTTATATCCAAATTGGCTGCAGTACATTGGCTGGAATCGGATTTTTTCTTATTATCGTACCATTACAACGTAAGTATCTGATTGTGCTTTATAAGGGTCTTTCAACCAAACGCTCCTAGGGTAGCCCTACCGGTATCTTGACCCTTTTGGGCGCGATGTAGCCCTTTCTTTGAACAGAATCCGTAAGAACCACCAATCCTCCCCTGCATTTGATATAAATTAATGCTTAATTAACGTTAGATTGGACGATTTAAAATATCCGAACGTAGACTGGTTTTCTGTATAATTTGTGTAAATTTCCAATTTCTCAAAGTTGTTGTAATTTTATTTGCCAATTGTACAATCGATTGTAGACTTTCACGGGAAATCCCCGTATAATTCGTGGATCTGAGAGAATACCCGGCCAATTTCTATATAATTTGTCACCTTCTATGGAAGGCTTTCTTACAATTAGTTTCCATGACATATAGAAGTAGGCCGTAATTTGCATTTACGTAAATGCCTAGTGCTGGACATAAAATTTTATTTTAATTATGCCAATAAATTGCAGTAAATTGCAGTAAATTTCTAAAGATTTTGGTTATAAAAGAAGTTGGATTAAAAAAATTTGATGAATTTTTTAAGGGTTGAGAATAAAACTGAATAGATAGGATACTTTTATTTCAGCGAGATTAACTTAAATGTCGTTACGAGAGTTCTTATTATTTGGCAAACAATTCAAAGATTTCGATGAATTATAAAAGCCTCGTTGAAGATGGTTTTTCGAAAAACTAGCACCTTCTACAACATTTAGGGGTTGCTCTATTATTTGGCGACTAACTAATTTGAAAAATATTCCCAGGTTTCATTTTAGCAAAATTTGGGTCTTGCAGCTCATTTGAAAGTCGCTCAAAATACACCCATTTTTGACGGGCGTTTTTGACCAACTTGCAACGAGCTACTAGGCTCAAATTTCGGTAAAATGCTCCCCAGACACCCTCTTATAATTACTCACAATATTCAAATTATTAGATTAATTTTTGTTGTGTGATTTTTCAGTTATTGTTGGTAATTATACATCAACGACACGTATTAAAGCAAGTAAATTGACAGATGAACGTTTACAATTAACACAAGAAGCCCTATCAGCGATAAAAATTATCAAAATGTATACATGGGAGAATTTCTTCAATCAAAAAATATCGAAATATCGCCAAAATGAAATAAACGGTATACGTAAGATTTATTATTCAAAAGCTTTGTCATTAGTAGTCGGTTCATTAGTGATAAAAATAACATTCTTCTTAATTATCATCACGTACACATCAATGGACTATCACCTAACAGCCGAATTATTATTTTATCTATTGACATGTCTAAATAGTTTACGTTCAGTATTCACAATTTCATTGCCGATCGGTATTTTACAAACGGCCGAATTTCTAGCGTCGATGAAACGCATTAATAAATTCTTGCGGGCGCCGGAACTGAAGAAACCGAAACGCACCAACAGTGTAAATACGGTACAAAGATTAAAAAATCCATTAATTTGGTTGGCGAACATTCAAGTATCGATAAATGAGAAACAAATCCTCCACAATATCGATCTGAAATTGGAGAAGAACGGTTTGAATCTATTGACGGGACGTGTAGGTTTCGGTAAAAGTTCATTGTTTAAAACCATCCTAGAAGACTATCAAATTGATAAGGGTTTAATAAAAGTACAAGGTACAATATCGTACGCTAGTGAAGAACCGTGGGTATTTCCATCATCGATACAACAAAATATTCTATTCGGTGAACGGTATGAACGCGAACGTTATCAAACTGTATTGGAGATATGTGCATTGAAGTACGATATTAAGACGTTCGATCACGGTGATCAGACAATCATCGGTGATCGTGGTTTGAATTTGAGTAAAGGCCAACAAGCTCGCATCAATTTAGCTCGGGCAATTTATAAAAACAGCGATATTTATCTACTTGATGATTGTCTATCGTCGTTGGATGCAACCGTGCAGGATTTCGTTTTCAAAGAATGTATAAAGAAATTCTTGAAGAATAAATTAATAATTCTGGTATCGCACAATCCGAATCATATCAAACAAGCTGACAATGTTATAATAATGGAAAACGGTACAATACTATCGGTAACACGACCATCCGAATTACCCGAAGACGAAATCGATCGTATTGTTGATCAGACGATTGATGAGGATATTATCGATAATATACCGATGGAACAATTACAAGATGACGATGGTAAAGATAATAACGATAATGAGGATAAAGAGGATAAAGACGAAACGAAATTGTTGAAAACTAGCCCAAAATCTAAAAATATTTACCACGAAATCAACAAAATCGGCAGTGTAGATTTTAAAATTTACCAACAATATTACCGTTTCGGTGGCGGTATTGTGCTTGCATTATTAATATTTTTAATATTTGCCGGTTCCCAAGCAGCGATTAGTTATACAGAGAAATTGGTAACAGTATGGGCGAATATTGAACAAAATATCTCCGATTATAAAGCTTTCAATATGACAAATACTTTAGAATATGAAGCGACGTATAAGCGCCATTTAAAAATAATGAAAATCTATACGACTATGATAATAGGATCAACGTTGCTTGTGATAATCCGATCGATAGCACATTTTAGTTTTGCAACACGTGCTTCAGTTAATTTGCACAAATCGATGATTTGGTCAATGTTCAATGCAACGATGGTGTTCTTCGATCAACATTATATTGGGAATATTTTGAATCGATTCTCCAAAGATTTAGGAACAATCGATGAATATTTACCGTTTGTTACCTACGAATTTACAAGAGTAAGTTATATTTTAGATTACTTAAAAAGAGAGTTTTGATCGGCGATTTCTCGTTTACATTTCAATTTGTAACAAAGTGCAAGAGCATTGGAAAGAGCATTTCAAGAAGTATCCGATGAGGTCCTCCGTTTTAGCAAATTCCACTCAGCTTGTCAGTCGTATTCTCTAACTTTTTTGCGATTCGTTACTACGACAACGCAGGAGACAGTCTCTTTGAATAGAGGTTCTATTCCACTCTTTACAATTCCGTTATATGTGTAATCGAAAAGAGGCAAGTATAAAATATGTTGCTCAAAAGAGACTGTCGGTTTTCAACATTGTTATGGTAACGAATCACCAGAAGGTTACAGAATACGACTGTCGGTATTTTGAACCGAGAAATGGTCTGTCTAACGAGCTCGAACAATTGCTTCTAAAGTACAAGATAAGCGAGAAATTGTCTGTTAAACATTCCCTTTTTCTAACAAGTTCTAATTCAATCATTTATTTTAATCGTCTAATTTAATCATTAATATAAAAAATTATTCGAATTATTTTAATTGCAGTTGATTTGCTTCTTAACTGGTGTAATTATCTTGATTGCAAGTGTTGATTATTATTACCTTATATTTGCTGTCGTTCTCTTTATAATTCTGGGAATAATTCGGAAATATTATATCCGAACTGGGAGGAGTTTAAAACGATTGGATTCGGCTAGTAAGTGCGACTTTCAACACTGCTACGAAATGGAAAATTTTGAATTACGCGCCCTTTTAAAAAGTGGTTTGCTCAGCCTAGATTTCCATGAGATTCTGACCTTAAATGTTTCAATGGTGATAAAATAGAAATTTCCAAATGGAAGATCAGTAGTATTCTCTTATTTTATGAGATTAGCACTAACTAGCACTAACGTTGTCATAGTGATGAATAGTCAAAAAGTTAGAGAATACCAACCGAACCGTTTA
>JACDRQ010000550.1:47475-82279 GCA_013841215.1 Hycleus cichorii
TGAATTTTATTGGTGTATACGAAATTTTTTATTGTTTTTAGCACGTAGTCCAGTTATCGGCCATTTGAATGCTTCTTTGGAAGGCCTGACAACAATTAGAGCTTATAACACTCAAGATATTCTCGAATATGAATTTGATAAGCATCAAGACTTATACACATCAACATTTCACATGTTGCAATGCTCGGCTAGATCATTCGGTTTCGTTCTAGATTTATTGTGTTGCCTATTTATAACGATAATAATTTTAAAATTTCTAATTGACGATAAATGTAATTATCTTTTTATCCTGATTGTTTCCTCGAATTAAACTTAAAAAAATTCTAGATAAAGAAGCCGGAAATGTTGGTTTAGCTATAACCCAAGCCTCGTTATTGACCGGAATGTTACAATGGGCTATTCGCCAATGGGCCGATCTTGAGAGCCAAATGACATCAGTCGAACGTACTGTCGAATACACCAACATTGATGTTGAAATCAAATCGGACAGAACATTGCCGAATTGGCCGCAAATTGGCCGTATCGAATACAAAAATGTTAACTTGACTTACTCAAAATCGAAAGAGTACGTCTTGAAGAATATCAATTTTATGGTGGAGCCGTGCGAAAAAATCGGCATAGTCGGCCGTACCGGTGCCGGGAAATCGTCAATAATCGCCACATTATTCCGATTGTACGCTTATGAAGGCACAATATTGATCGATAATGTTGATATAGCGACATTATCGTTGGATTTTCTGCGTTCTAACATAGCGATAATACCGCAAGATCCGATCTTATTTACCGGCACGTTGCGTTCGAATATCGATCCGTTGAACAAATTCAATGATGATCGTATATGGCATGCTATAGAAGCTGTAAAATTACGAGACACTTTCCATAGTCTTGATTTCCATATAAGTGAAAGTGGATCGAATTTTAGTTCAGGCCAACGGCAGTTAATCTGTTTGGCACGAGCTATAATTAGTAATAATAAAATTATCGTACTGGATGAGGCAACGGCTAATATGGATCCAGAGACCGAATTTCTCATACATTCAACGATACGTGGATATTTTTCAAAGAGTACAGTAATCACAATAGCCCATCGATTGCATTCTGTATTGCAATCAGATCGTGTTATGGTTGTGGACAATGGTAGAATTATAGAATTCGACCGGCCGGATGTATTATTGGATAAAAAAGATGGCCTATTTTACAAGATGGTTAAACAGGCGAATTTGTTGAAATAATTTGCCAATTTTATTCGTAATAAAGTTTGTTTCTTTTTGCATAAAGTAGTCTCAATTTGCCATACCGGTTTTTATGCATCGATAAACAAGGCCATCTAAGAACGTANATAATTTAATTTAGTGGGTCATTTTTGATGAAATTGTTTATCAGGATCAATGGACCATTTTGGCATTAGTGGAGATTTAGGAGTCCGCACTAGATCTTCTTCAGCATGCGATAAATCCTCATATTTGGTCAATTTTACAACAGATTTCCAGCTGAAATTTTCCAAAACAAAATTTCCTGCATTCTCCTTAAAATTCGTCTTCTAATGCTATTTTATTTATATCAACATTGTTTCGACACTAAAAAGGTGTAATTTAGGCGCTTTTATTTTTGGCGTTTTCCGGAAAACTACCAAGCCGGTGGGGAAATTTCTTGGAAATTTGGGAAGAGCTTTTCAGTTTCTATGTACTGCGCAAAAATCATTTAAAAATTTGTAATATTGGCTAGAGATTCAAATTCAAGTGAAATTTTCCAAAACGAAAAAATTTCCCAAATACTCCTTGAAATGCTCTTCCCAATGCTGTTTTATTTATTTCAATATTTCCAAAAATAATCCAGTTATCGATTATTAAATAATGGCATTGTTCGGGCGCCAAATCGAAAAGAAGGGAAATCCCCCATCTGATGGAAAATTTCTAGAAATGTCCATAATTCTTTGTTAATTATTGTTGATTTTGATCTTGAGAATTTCCTTTATTTAATTTTGTAATATAGGCGCTCTTTTGTAATATAGGCGCTCTTTTGTAATGCAAACTGTTAAAGAGCGGCACTCAACTTCCACGAAAATGAGCAAGAATTGGAAAGACCACGGGATCTATAAATTGAAAAAATATTTTACTAAACAATCAATTTAATAAATAAAAACGACCTCTAAATTTCCCAGAATTCTTTAATTTGCTAAATGTGGACTTTTTAACACTACTACGTTCTTTTCCAATGTATCTATTCAGAAAACGCGATATTTAATCCTGTGTCTTTATTAAAATGTGCAAGAAAACTTTGACTTTTCTGGAAAACTGTCTAATTGTTCAGAAAATTTCTTGTCGTTACTACAAACGAGTTAATCTACGCTTAGGTATGATGGAAAATCTAAAGTAGATGCTCTTAAATTTGCCCTTGTTTTGCCGAATTTCCTCAAAGTTCTCCAAAACAAAGAACGTCATTGAATCCACCTTAAAATGCCCTTTCCAATAAGTTGTTACATAACAAATTGAAAAACAACGACGATCGAAATCCCCTTTTTAAGGAGACCTACCTAAAAGTGATAGTAAAAGTAAAATTCAGTGAAAGTACCACAGACAATACACAATTTTATTGTCTTCTGGAGCACCTAAATTGACGGCCTTCAAATATTCAAAATTGTCGTATTTTGGATTATTTTGGCGTTTAATTGAGCGCATTTGCAGACTTTAATCGGGCATAATTCACCCAAAAATAAACCGGATCAGTGTTGGGCCCCCGTGTGGCCTGTTTTAATGCCACGTCAAGTAAAAGTAAGATTTTTCCAACATTTTCCATAATAATTAAAAAATCTGCTAGCAGTATTAAACCTGATTTTAAATTGTAAAAAGAGTAGAATTATTAAACGACAACAACAACACCAGCAATAATAAAACGTCATCAATTAATGATAGCAGAAAAAAGCTCATTATTATTTGTATTACGTTCACAACAGTACTTAGTGTTCCGCCTCTGTGACTATATTAAATATATATTGGTGTTTCCGCTAAATAAATTTATTTATCTCGTCTTAACTTCAGTTTGGCTGTGAGAAAACGTTCAGTCCGTCCGTAAACGAGAGAAAAAATTTTAAGAGAATACACGCGAAAACTGAGCCAAATCATGAACGAATTAAATCAAATTAAACGCCAACCCCATCCTAAAGACACAGCGAATATAATTTCATCGCTAACATTCTAGTGAGTATCAATTTGGAATCGATTAGAGTTAATTAATTATTGAAATTTTAGCTATACGTTGGATTTGTTTAAAAAAGGTTACCGTAACGATTTAACCCAAAACGATTTGTATGAGGTTTTAAACAGTTGCAATTCGAAGGATTTGGGCAATTTATTAGAGAACGAATGGAAGATGGAGCGAATTCGCAACAAAACACCATCATTATATCGTGTATTGTGGCGTTGTTTCGGTAGAACTTACATAATTTTAGGTATTGTAAAATTAATCATGAGCTCAATTATGATGTAAGTTATTATTATTTATTTAGTTTATTACATTAAAAATAGCGGAAGTTCAAGGTAAAATTGCACATTATGTAATGATTTTGCAGATTATTACTACCGGAAGCTTTAGGTAAGCTTGTATCGTATTTTGCGCCAGGCCAAACGAAAATGACTCAGAATGACGCCTATTTGTATGCTTCGATTTTCATTTTAACGAACTTCGTGCATTTCATTTTCATCCAAAATTATATGCTGGCCGTTAGCGAACTAGGCATCCGTATCCGGACCGCTGTTTGTTCGTTAATTTATCGGAAATGTTTGAAACTCACCAACGAGGCCCTGAATAAAATCACAATCGGCCGGATTATCACAATGATAACCAAAGATGTTGCCTGTTTCGAGATGATCATCTATTTTGGCAACGAAATTTGGATCGGTCTACTCCACACGATTCTCGTCTCGTATTTAGTTTATAACAAAACGGGAAAGGCTGCTTTTGTCAGTATTGGATTTTTTCTAACACTTCTACCGCTACAAAGTAAATATTGATTTTAACAGGTGATAATTGAGTCAAAAAGGCGCGATTTTTTAGTAATCATCGGCAGATTGTCGACGAAATTCCGTTTACAAACCAACAAGAAAACCGATGAACGTTTACAACGGACGCAGGAGGCTTTCTCGACGATCAAAATCATAAAAATGTACACGTGGGAGAAGTTCTTTCTGAACAAGATTACCGATGCGAGAAAGTAGAGATTTTCGAAAATTCCACCAATTTGAGCTAAAATTTTTACATTTTTTCCAGGAAAGAAGTGAACGCTATCTACAAATTGATCTGGATGGAGATTATAAGTCTATTAATTGGCAGTTTATCGACGAAATTGGCGTTTTTTCTACTAATTTTAACCTACGTTTGGCTCGGCAATTTCCTAACGGCCGAATTAGTTTACTTCATAATGGGTTGTTTCGGTAAATTACGAAATTTATTCTCAATTATAATCCCATTAGGTGTTATCCATTTGGCTGAATTAGTTGCAATTAATGTACGATTATCAACGCTATTAAACAGCGAGGAAATTGTAAAAATACAAAACAATCCGGAACTGAAAACAACAACACCGATGATAATTTTCAAAAATGCCACCATTAAAATCGACAAAAACGAAATCTTCAACAATTTCTCGCTAACAATTCCGCAAGGTTTGAGCATAATCACCGGCCATATCGGTTGCGGGAAAACAACTCTAATCAAAACAATACTTAAAGAGAATCAAATAGGGGGCGATTTAGAGATTCTAGGGCGGATTTCCTACGCGCCTCAAGAACCGTGGCTGTACCCGTCGACGATCCGGCAGAACATTCTGTTCGGCGAGGAGTACGTGGAGAAGCGCTACCAGAAAATCTTGGACATTTGTGATTTGAATTACGATATGAATTTGTTCAATTGCGGCGACAACACGGTGATTAGTGATAGAGGTGTGAATTTGAGTCGGGGCCAACAGGCCCGAATTAATTTGGCACGTGCCATCTATAAAGACGCCGATATTTATCTATTAGACGACTGTTTGGCGGCTTTAAACGGACAAGTTGCCGATCGAATTTTCAATAATTGTATTTGCGAATTTTTGAAAGATAAACTGTGTGTCTTCATCACCAACAATCAGAAGTATCTGCGGAAAGCCGATAAAATTATACGAATTAAAAGCAACTCGATTAAATTAGAAGAGAATCATTTGAAGAACATTGAAGATGAAGTGAGAGATAGTGAAAAGGCGCTTATAATTTCCGATTATAAAGAAAATACAAACAGTGATGATAGTAAATTGTATTACGAAGGCAAAAAATCGGGTAAAGTTGAATTCGGCGTTTACAAGAAATTCCTCCAATTCGGTGGCGGTCTCTTCGCCTTCTCGTTAGTAATTCTCGTTTATTTAATCTTACAAACCAGTGGTAGTTTCAGTGAGAAACTTCTAAGTAATTGGGTGACTGTTGAGCAGAATATTTCCGATTTATTTATGAAAAACGAAACGAATTCGACCACCTATGAAGAAACTTTACGCGAACGATCGAAATTATTCCAGTTCTTTACGGCGTCAATACTAACAATATCAACGTTAGTTTTGATTAAATCATTGGTATTTTTTTCGTTTATGCGCCGAGCTTCGATCCGTCTACATAAAGTCATGATCACAACGATATTCAATGCGAGAATGCAGTTTTTCGACACGTATTTCATTGGGAATATTCTGAATCGTTTCTCGAAGGATCTATCAACGATTGATGAATTTCTACCGTTCACTGTCGATATTTGTTTTGAAGTAAGTCCAACTCGAAATTTATTTGAATTTATTTAAATTAAATTCTAATTATAGTTGTGGTTGCATTTAATTGGTGTTATTGTTCTTGTCTCAATCGTCAATACAATTTTTTTAATACCATTCGCTATACTTTTCGCTATTGCTTACTGTATTCGGTATATTTACCAGAGAACTGGACGGAGTTTACAACGATTGGATTCAATAAGTAATTTTGGATCAAACCAGGTTCACTCAAATGTTCCTCGTTCTTGTGTTATTTAGCAAAATTTGGCTTTAATTTTGCTCAAATGAGTTGCCACAAGAACGGAGAACATTTGAGTGAACCTCGCTGAATTCGCATAAATTTGGTTGTTTCCGGTTTGATTACAGCCCGTAGCCCTTGGATCGGCCATTTAAACGCCAGCTTGGAGGGTTTAACAACAATTCGGGCTTTCAACGCCCAACAAATCGTCTTGGATGAATTCGATAAGCATCAAAATGTATTCACATCAGCCAATTACACATCACAATGCAGTATTAGAGCTTTAGGCTTCATTCTAGACGGGATGTGTTCGTTGTTTGTAGCCCTAGTAATAGCACGACTCCTTTTATTTCCAATTGGTAAGAACTAATATAGCGCATGCACTATTTCAACTGATCGATTTTGTCCAGATACAACTGTGGGCAATGTGGGCATGGCCATTTCGCAAGCTTTCGCTCTAACCGGTCTGCTGCAATACGGCATTCGACAATGGGCCGAATTCGAGAATCAGATGACATCAGTGGAACGTGCATTAGAATATACGGAAATCGAACAGGAACAGAAACAAGGTCGCAATGCTGTTTGTTGGCCGAAAGATGGTAGAATTCGTTTTAATAACGTTTCGATGTGTTATAACGAAAAAGCGACGCCAATTTTGAAAAATATCAATTTTGAAGTGAGTGCCAAACAGAAAATCGGTATAGTCGGTCGTACTGGTGCTGGCAAATCGTCGATAATTTCGGCATTGTTTCGCTTGTATGATATTAAAGGTTCTATAGTGATTGATAAAGAGGATATTCAACAATTATCGTTAGAATGTTTACGGTCGAATCTCGGTATTATCCCGCAAGAGCCGATATTGTTTGCGGGGACAATACGCGAGAATTTAGATCCTTTACAACAATATCAAGATCACGAATTATGGCAAGTTATTAAGAAAACACAATTAAATCATATTATAAATAATTTAAGTACAAGCATTGATAATAGTAATTTGAGTGCTGGACAGAAACAATTAATCTGTTTAGCACGCATCATGTTACGTAACAATAAAATTATCGTATTGGATGAGGCAACAGCCAATTTAGATGATGAAACCGATAAAATTATTCATAATGTTATTGATGAGAATTTCTCACAATGCACTTTATTAATAATTGCACACCGTTTAAAATCCGTTCTACAATCGGATCTAATTGCTGTTATTAATGATGGTTGTGTTGTTGAAACTGACCAACCTAGGAATTTATTAGCGAATAAAAATAGTTTGTTTTATAAAATGATTAAGAGGACATAGATAAAAAAACTCTATTTCTCTAAAATGGTACTTAATTCAACTTCTCGTTTGATTCACAATAGTCCTTCAATTATTACCAATTCTTTTCAATCACTTAATTTTTCTTATAGCTGTTTGTTTATAAAGGAGAAATGGATATAATAAAGATTGAAATATAAATAAATTCGACTTTTTGAAAATTCAAAACCCCCAAAATATGTACGAGAGAAGTAAATTTAAAATTTGCTACCTCAAAATTAAAACTTTGTGCATCAACCCTTTCTTGTAGCTCAATTATTGTGTTGTTTCCAAGATTTGACTATTAAGACGCTAATTGAGTCTTGAGATCTTGCCACCTTAGGGCATTTCCTAAAATCTAAGTTAGAAGACGTCGTTCTTACCATGTGACAGATAAGCCACTCAGCCACTAAGCCACTGATTGTCGCTTAAAGTGGCCACTTGAAAATCATGATAAATTCGAATCACATGTACGATGAGGTTGTCTCGATTCGACTACTCGTAATAATAATAATAATGAAAAAATGAGTACTTGTCTAGTCTTTATTCCCAAATTATTGCTGGTATAATTTGGGATTTTGATTGACGCTAATTGTTAAATTTTCCAAAATTTTTAACAATTATCTTCATGTTTATTTCAAATGACAAAACTTATGATTTATTCATGTCTCTTGTACGATAAATAAATAGTACAATTATAATAATTACACATAAATTACATTTAGTTGTAGAAAATGATAAGATAATAATGTAATAAAGACAAATGATAAATTCTTCAATAATAAAAAATAATAAAAACTAATTAACTAATTGAAACAAATTTATGCGAAAAAGATTTTAATTCGATTCTATGAAAATTTCACTTCCTGTTCGCTAATAACAAACACACACACGCATATTTGATACAATTGTAGCCAATTTATTGTCCATCTAACATACCCACTTGTTTATTTTACAATTCATAAACTCTTCTAATCTAGAGCGAAGATTTAATCCGATCGTTTTATTGCATGATTCAGTATCTTAACGCAATAGAGACGAATTTATTCAAACTACCGTCCTAGTTCATTCGAAATGTCGTAGATTGATTAATTTCATAGCAAATTATAGTTGAGCTAAACGGTAGATGGCGAAGTTTGTGCAATTACAGAATACCACCGGTGGAGATTAATTGATCTTCGTTAATTGCGGCGTAAGTAATTGAGCTAAGCGATGACCAAATTCGTCTTGTTATAGAATACTACCGGCTATATTTTGGCTAATTTGAGTGGACACTTTTATTAATTATCATTGTTTACAATTTTTTCTTTCAATAATAATAACTAACGACCGATAATCGGAGCGGTTTTGTTTATTGATAATTAATTAATCGCAAAAGTTTAATAAATATGAACGACTTATTGATTTTAATTGAATTATTATTATTATTTTGAGTTGAGATTAGGACGGGAAAAACAATTTTTTGAATGGATTATACGGATTTAAAAAACGTCAAACAGAAAGTTTGCTATTTTAATTGAGACAACAAATTTCGAGTGTTTTAAAATTAAATTGTATTGTATGATAAAATAATCTAATTCCACTTTATTTCTTCATCTATTGTTCAATTTGATTAGATAATAATAAAAACAATGGCGATTTTTTTGATTTACTTTAGTTTAGTGATGACAGTGATACAATAGTGGTTGTTTATTCTACTCGAAAAAACCCAAAAAATCCAAATATGGACCACTTACGAGCCGGACGACGTAAGACTAATCCCAGAGAAAAGGCAAATATTGTCTCAATCCTATCATTTTTGTAAGCTTTTTTATAATTCCGCACTATTTAAATACAACAATAAAAATTCCAGTTATACGCTCGAATTATTCAAAAAAGGCTACAAGAACGATATTGAAGAGAACGATCTGTATGAAGTCGTAAAGTGTCTAGAATCGAAGAAATTGGGCAACCGTTTAGAAGAAGAATGGGAGAAACAGAAATGTACCCGTAAAAAATTATCAGTAACCCGACTGTTTTGGAAATGTTACGGTTGGGAATATTTAGCCATTGGATGCATACAATTGTTGGTTAAATCTACAATAATGTAACGATTATTGACTCAATTCTACCCCAATTATAGTGTTGAAATCTTCCAGAGTCCTCCAACCGAAAGCTTTAGGGAAACTTGTAGCTTATTTCGATCCGAATCGTAACGACATCACAGAATTCGATGCTTATTTCTATGCTTGCCTCCTCATCGGCTTAAATCTAGCCCATTGTGTCTACGTTCACAACTACCACTTTCTTTTAATGAGTTTAGGTCTACGTGTCCGTACAGCTTTCTGTTCGTTTTTGTATCGGAAAGCTTTAAAACTAGATCCGGAAAAATTGGGCGATATTTCTATCGGTAAAATCGTCACGTTAATAACCAAAGATGTGGCAGCTTTTGAGGTTTTCATACAATTCGCCAACGATGTTTGGGTCGGTATTGCCAAAACGATTGTTGTTTGCTACTTTATTTATGATAAAATCGGAATAGCAGCGTTAGCCGGTATCGGTTTCTATTTCATCGCTTTCCCGATACAAAGTAAGTCTGATTTATCGATAATTTGAGCCCATTTCAATTTAATTTTTGTAGTTCTATTGGGTAGATGGTGTGCAAAATTAAGAACGAAGATGTGCAAACGAACCGATGAACGTTTGCAAATAACACAGGAGACTTTATCGGCGATTCGGATTATAAAAATGTACACGTGGGAGAGATTCTTCGAAAAGAAAATTCTCAACGCTAGACAGTCGGTATTTACAATTGATTCTGTTTACGTGTAATGATAACCAAGCTGATAACTCAAGAAACTAAACTACTAGGCGTTTAGCTTATCGATTGTAGTCAGTTTATGTTTTAAATGGGTCATTTTTGCATATCTTTTGGAAGATAAAGTTTATCTTCAAACAAGATGATGAGATGAAACAGATAAATTCTTGAGGACACTCTATTTCATCTAAGAATGACTCAAAGAGGCGCCTAACATTAGTTTTTTTCCATTTTTCTCCATAAGAGCTAAAACCTTTTTCCATCAGTTTTATCAAATGTTGGCACTATTGATCGAGTGGAGTTAACCGTTTACATCGACAATAGTTGTGTTAATTTTGAGCTAGCTTGGTTATCGTTAGATGCAAACGGAGTCATTGATTACGAAAATTATACAATTCAACTCGTATTGTTGTAGAAAGGAAATTTCCAGTATGCACATGATATTCTATTTAAAATTTTTTGTCATCTCATTTATCGGTACAATGAACTCCGAATTGGCTTTTTATCTAGTAATTGTCACTTATATATGGCTTGGTAATACAATTAACGCCGAAATCGTCTATTATATCCAGAATTGTTTCGGTATTTTAACATTCACATTAACCGTATTGTTACCGGTAGGTATAACAAATACAGCCGAATTATTTGCATCATTGAAACGTATTGGAGCCGTTATGAAAGCCGACGAGATCCGTAAAAAACCCCAAAATGAACAAATTACAATCAAACCAAAAATATTATTGACGAATCTTTGTGTAACATTTAAAAATACACAAATATTGAACGATATCAATATCGATCTTAATGGTGGATTAACGTTGATTATCGGACCTGTGGGTAGCGGTAAAAGTTTCTTATTGAAGACAATAATTCAAGAGTACCAACCAAATAAAGGTAATCTATTGACACATGGACGTATATCGTACGCGTCGCAAGAACCGTGGCTATTTCCATCATCAATCCGGCAAAATATCGTATTTGGAGAGTATTTCGATGAGAAACGTTATCAGCACGTGTTGAATATCTGCGCGTTAAGATACGATTTCGATCTGTTAGAGAATGGTGATCAGACGATTGTTGAAGATCGTGGGATTAATTTGAGTAAAGGCCAACAAGCTCGAATTAATTTAGCACGTTGTATCTATAAAGATGCCGATATTTATCTATTAGACGATTGTTTATCAGCTTTAGACACTCAAGTTTGCGATTTTATATTTAAAGAGTGTATAAAGAAATTCTTGAATAATAAATTAGTTCTATTTGTAACGCACAATAGAAATTATTTGTGCGACGTTGATAACGTTATTGTAATGGAAAAAGGCTGTATTGTAGAGACAACAAAACCGACTCAATTAGATGAGAAAATAATTTTAAATAGTATCGATAATATCGACAACAGCATCAATAATAATGAAGGGAATTTTGATGAAGATGAATTTAAGGAAGAAACGAAATTATTGAAACAGACAACGAAGAAAATTTACCACGAAAACAAACAATCCGGTAGTGTACCTTGGAACGTTTACTACAAATACACGCAATTTGGGGGAGGAATTTTAATTCTAATCATAATTATCGGACTCTTTGGAGCTGCTCAATTCGTCTTAAGTTACACGCAAAAGCTAATCTCTGAATGGTAACGTTTTATAAATCATACAGTTTTGAAGTGAGCGAAAAATCTAATTTTAGGGTGAATGTCGAGACGATTCTGACGAACCAGACACTACAGAATACCACCGATTATGAAAATTTGGTCGACCAGCGATCTTCAATGATGAATATGTATACGTTGATGGTGCTAATTTCGGCATGTTTATGTGTAATACGAGCGATAGCTATATTCGTATTCTCGAGGAAAGTTTCAATAAACCTCCATCGATTAATGATTGGTGATATAATCAACGCGAAAATGTATTTCTTCGATACGAGTTTCATTGGGAATATTTTGAATCGTTTCTCGAAAGATTTGACAGCAATTGATGAGAATCTACCAATGGCATTCTTTCATTTCTTTCGCGTTTTCTTCGTCTTGATTGGGATTATTATATTAACAGCAAGCGTAGATGCAATCTTTCTGATACCCACTAGTATTATTTTTATAACTTTAGTTATAATCCGTGAGGCTTATATCCGTACTGGTCGAAGTTTGAAGCGTTTAGATGCAATCAGTGAGTTTTGTTTCTCGTTGGTATCGTGCCGAATTTAAAGCAATTTTTTTGAATCCAGCCAGAAGTCCGGTTGTTGGTCATTTGAATGCAACCCTAGAAGGCTTGACACCGATTCGAGCATTTAAAAAACAACAAATTCTAAAGGACGAATTCGATCGACATCAAGACCTGTACACATCCGCCACTTATGTCATGCAGACTTGTATTCGAGCTTTCGGCTTCCTGTTAGATACGATTTGTTCCTGCTTTCTCGGCGTGATTATAGCAAAATTTCTGATTTTTAAAGACAGTCAGTCTCGTTATTAACAATTACTAAAAGAAACACATCAATAATTACTGATTTTATAGATACCCTAGCCGGAAGTGTCGGTTTGGCATTATCGCAAGCTTTCATGATGGTCGGCACTTTACAGTGGGGTGTACGCCAATGGGCCGAAATCGAGAACCAAATGACATCCGTTGAGCGCGCCTTAGAATATACGGAAATCCAACAAGAAAACAAACAAGGGAGTAATTTAGAAAATTGGCCACAATACGGTGTAATTCAATATAACGACGTCTCTTTGATTTATCCGAATTCAACCGAAAAAGTCTTGAAGAATATCAATTTTACGGTCAAATCTCGGGAAAAAATTGGAATAATCGGCCGTACCGGTGCCGGGAAATCATCGATAATTTCCACGTTATTTCGATTGTACGATATCGACGGAGTTATACGAATTGATGAAGTCGATATAAAGACTCTATCTTTGGATTATTTACGGTCGAAAATTTCGATAATACCGCAAGATCCGGTGGTGTTTTCCGGTACAATTCGCGACAATATCGATCCAATTGGTAGATACACAGATAAAGAAATTTGGCGTGGTATAGAAATGGCAAATTTGAAACATTTAATACCGAATTTAGATTATGAGATAACCGAGACCGGCTTCAGTATCGGCCAACGACAATTGATTTGTCTAGCACGTGCTATAGTCCGTGATAACAAAATTATCGTGTTGGATGAAGCAACGGCTAGTATGGATAAAGAAACGGATCATTTATTTAATGAAACTATAAAGAAGAATCTATCCGATTGTACGATTTTGATAATTGCACATAAGCTGCATTCGATTTTGAACTGTGATAAAATTTTGGTATTGGACAAGGGGGAGATTGTCGAATTCGATGAACCGAAGAATTTATTAAACAATAAAAGTAGTAATTTTTATAAAATTGTACAGAAAGCGAAATTAGTTGATTGAAAATATAGAAAATCACTACCATCGGGTATTACTGTTAAAAACTTCACTTTATACAGCGTGTTTCATTTAAAATATCCCTAGTTCTATGACAGCTTTTATTAATTACTTTTATTAATTATTGGGGAACATTTTAGCGAAATTAGGACTTCGTAACTATTCTCTAGAATTCATGTAATGCAATGAGTGAGAAATCGTTAAACCTTCTTTGACTTCTACTCCGACCCCTTAAGTTGGACTCTTCAGTAGAATTGATTATTTTCTGTTAGAAAACATATTTATTTTTATACTGTAACAATTAACGATGATAAATCCACAGATTAAATTGAATGAATTTGTGTTACAAGTCAATATTTAATTTTACTATCGTAAATTCAACGGCTGATTGCTTTGAACTCGTTAGAATTTTTCCTGGGTTATTTCAAATTTCAAACAAAATGACTGGTGTTTCTCTTATCAGTTGGGAAGATTGAGGGAGAAAAATCGGAAATCCCACTGGCGCCGTTCTGGGCACATCTACTTTTATTTATTTGCCAGTTGTTTGGGAGCTATTTTCGTGCAAATTTGGCGGATGCGCCGGGTCGTTGCTATTTTGCACATCTCGAATTTACATTGGCAAAGAAACTAACAGGAATATTTGCAAAATTATAAATAACTCTTATTATTATCATTCAAAACTACCTTTATTTATAATGGATTGTTTCTAGTTTTTATAATTGTTATTTATATCTAAATACCACGAAAATAAAGCGTTAGTAAATATGGAGTTTATGATAAGTTTTTTAGAAAAAAAAACGGAAAAAAAACGAAAATTCTGTTGATTCATTATATTTAAATTATTTAGAACAATTACATGTCATATCAAAACAAATAAATTCATTGATAAGCTCATTAAATTATTTATATATATTTACTTATTGTTGTTGACATTAAAGAAGAATTATATTTTAAGTTTGAACCTTGATTACGGATTTTTAATGAAAATTTCAATAAAAGAGGGACAAAACTCCCACTAGACGTCTCTATTTAAATATCAAAATAAATAAAAATTGTTGGCTTAATTATTTTTATGTTTTAAATGATTTTTAAACAATAGCTACTGACTCTTCTCAACAGTATATTTATTATTTGTTCAGATTAGATAGCAGTTTCTCTTCATGTAGAATTTTAAATTAAAAACCAATACAATTAGTAGTACAGTAGCAATGCAGAATGGAAGTTGGGCAGAATGGATCACATTAAAAAAGAGAAACGTCAACTTCATCCCGAAGAAACAGCAAATCCACTCTCCGTTATATTTTTCTTGTAAGTGACAATAATTTCCATTAAACAACAAATTAATTGGAATTTAATCGCTTTAGATACACATTGAAATTGTTCAAGAAAGGCTTTAAAAAAGACCTAGAAGAACACGATTTATACGAGGTTTTATCGTCGTTAAAATCGGAAAAACTAGGCAATCAACTCGAAAAACAATGGGAAAAACAGAAAAAAGAACGCGACCGACCGTCTGTCTTCCGATTGATTTGGAAATGTTACGGGAAGAAATATTTATTTATCGGTTGCATCCAACTAACCGTTAACGCTATAACAATGTAAGTGTAATCGAATTTTGTTTAATTATCTCTTTACAAATTGAAAAATAAACACAGAATCGCCCAGCCGCGGGCCCAAGGCAAATTGGTCCAATATTTCGCACCGGGCCAAACCGAATTAACCAAATACGATGCCTATTTCTATGCTGCCCTTCTAATCGGCTTGAACGTCATCACAACAATCTACAGTCACAATTATTATTTGATTATAACAACATTAGGGATACGAATGCGTACAGCTTTCTCGTCGTTCATCTACCGCAAAGCTTTAAAATTAAGTCCGACTCATTTGAGCGATATCTCTGTTGGTAAAGTCGTTACATTGATAACGAAAGATGTTCAAGTTTTCGAAATGTTCGTCACTTTTGCTAACCATATCTGGATTGGTTTGATTAAAACGACAATTATCTGTGGTCTAATTTATTATAAAGTCGGTTTTGCTGCTGTTATCGGTATTGGTTTTCTTCTATTATTGATGCCAATACAAAGTAACGAATCAATTTTAGTTTTTTTTTTTAAATAATCGATTGAATTTTAGTTTACTTTGGCGTATGGGCGGCGAAATTGCGATTAAAAATGTGTAAACGTTCCGATGAGCGTTTACAAATCACCCAAGAAGTATTATCAGCGATTAAAATCATTAAAATGTACACATGGGAGCGGTTCTTTGAGAATAAAATCTCGAAAGCCCGCAGCCGTGAAATCGCCAGCATGCACAATATTTATTATTTACGTTTTATCGTCTTAACAATCGGCCAGATTAACGCGAAAATTTCGTTCTATCTGTTGATGATGACCTACATTTGGCTTGGTAATCAAATAACGGCCGAAACCGTCTATTTCGTACAGAGTTGTTTCCAAATTTTATCGTTCACCATCAGTACCCTCTTTCCAATGGGTATCGGGCAAATTGGCGAATTGTTCGCCTCAACGAAACGTATCGGTAACGTGTTGAAAGCCATGGAAATACAGTCATCAACGGACCAGCCATTGTTAAATCCGACAATTAAACCGAAAATCGTCTTGAAGAATGTCTGTGTGGATTTTAAAGAGAAACGCGTGTTAGAACACATCGATTTGGATCTAGAAATGGGTGTCACTTTAATCGGTGGTTCCGTGGGCGGTGGGAAAACGTTCCTATTGAAAACAATATTGCAAGATTACGAACCGGTGTCGGGACATGTAAAAATCCAAGGTAGAATATCGTACGCATCCCAGGAACCGTGGTTATTCCCATCGTCAATTCGGCAAAATATTCTGTTTGGTGAAAAATACGATGAGGAACGCTACCAACAAATATTGGACGTTTGCGCGTTACGATACGATTTCGATCTTTTAGAGAATGGCGATCAGACTATTGTTGAAGATCGTGGTATGAATTTGAGTAAAGGCCAACAAGCTCGCATCAATCTAGCTCGTGCTGTATATAAAGACGCTGATATTTATCTATTAGACGATTGTCTATCGGCTCTAGACGCGCAAGTTAGCGATTTTATCTTCAAAGAATGCATAACGAAATTTCTACAAAACAAACTAGTAATTCTAGTTACCCACAATACGAAATATGTTAAAGAAGTTGATAATGTTATCATCATCAGTCATGGTACTGTTAAATCGTTCTACAAAAAATCCGATTTGATTTCAAACGAACTGAATCGGCTCGATAGCCGTGACGGGGATCAAATCCTCGACGATACAATCGATGATGATGATAATGATGGTAATATTGATAACAATGAAACAACTAAATTGATAACAGAAACAACACAACAACGCATTGTTTATCATGAACATAAACAAGAGGGGGCTGTTGATTGGACAGTACATCGGAAATATATGAAATTTGGCGGTGGTCTTTTTCTATTCTTTCTAGTTTTCTTAGTCTACGTTGGAGCACAATTCTTTCTAAGTTCTATCGAGAAATTGGTCAGTAGATGGGTGAATATTGAGCAAAAAATTTCCAATTTTACTGTAAATAATGCAACAAACACAACGGAATATGTGGAGATTGTAAATGAGAAGAATTACACGTTGAAATTGTATGCTGCAGCTTTAGCGAGTGCTGCTCTATTCTCGTTTGGCCGGTCTTTTTCATTATTTTTATTCGCCCGACGGGCTTCTATAAATCTACACAAATATATGATAAGGAATGTTATCCACGCTACAATGCATTTCTTCGATACGAATTTCATAGGAAATATTTTGAATCGTTTCTCTAAGGATTTATCGACGATTGATGAACAAATACCGTTCGTTTTCTTCCATTTATTTGTGGTAAGTTTGAAGGGCCGGACTGGAACTCGTTGAAAAGGGATCTTTCCAACGAGCCACAGTATTCGACTTTAGAGTGGAAAATAAGCGAGAAATCCTCGATTACCGAGTTCCATTCCGGTCTCTTAGCGATAAAATTTTAATTCAATCTACTTTCCAGTCGATATTGCATCAAGTTGGAATTATTATTTTGATTGCAACAGTCAATACAATATTTCTAATACCAGTAACGATATTCTTTATTGTGTTGGTGATAATGCGGCGGCTCTATTTACCAACCGGTAGAAGTTTGAAACGTATGGATGCTATCAGTAAGTTAGCCAATATTAGTTTTATCAATATGACTGATAACGTTCAGCGGTTATTGATTTATTTTTATTGTTGCAGCGCGAAGTCCGGTAATCGGTCATTTGAATGCAACCCTTGAAGGTTTAACAACCATAAGAGCCTTCAAAGCTGAAAATATCGTCCAAAAGGAGTACGACCGCCATCAAGACTTGTACACATCGGCAACTTACGCCATGCAATGCGCGATGAGAGCTTTCGGTTTCTTCTTAGATTTATCCTGTTCGGCTTTTATTGCAACGATTGTGATTCGATTTTTGTTGACCGATAAAGATACAGAAGCTGGTAATGTTGGTTTGGCGATATCGCAAGCTTTCATGATGGTCGGCAGTTTACAATGGGCAATCCGCCAATGGGCCGAAGTTGAGAATCAATTGACATCAGTTGAACGTGTTTTGGAATACACCAACGTTAAACAAGAAACTAATCAGGGTCAAGTCGTCGATAATTGGCCTATATTGGGCGAGATCCGTTACGATAATGTTTCTTTGATTTACACAAATTCCACCGAGAAAGTCTTGAAAAATATCACTTTTACGGTAAAACCCTGCGAGAAGATTGGCGTAATCGGCCGCACCGGTGCTGGGAAATCATCAATAATTTCCACGTTATTCCGATTGTATGAAGTTGAAGGTAAAATAATGATTGATGGTGTTGATACACGAACGTTAGCATTGAACTATTTGCGTTCCAAAATCTCGATAATCCCCCAAGACCCGGTACTGTTCACCGGTACGGTGCGCGATAATGTCGATCCGACTGGTGAATATGGCGATAGCGATATATGGCAAGCCATCGAATTGGCGAATTTGGTCAAACTCGTGCCCAGTTTAGATTTTCAAATAACTGAAAACGGGGCGAATTTCAGTGTTGGCCAACGGCAATTGATCTGTCTAGCCCGTGCCATAATTCGCAATAATAAAATTGTCGTATTGGATGAAGCAACAGCGAATATGGACCAAGAAACGGATAATTTAATCCACGAGACGATACGAAAAAACTTATCGAATTGTACAGTTTTTACAGTCGCCCACAAATTGCATTCAATTTTAAATTGTGATCGCGTAATGGTAATGGATAAAGGCGAAATCGTCCAGTTCGATCAACCGAACAATTTACTGAAAGATAAAAACGGAATCTTTTATCGAATGGTGGAAAAAGCTGGTTTACTCGAACGTCAACACCTATGATTTCTTCAAAATTTCTTGCGTCATTGTTCTCGATTAAATCGATAAATTCTTGTCTTGTGTTACTTTAATTCTTAATAAAATGGCTATTTTATTGGTAAATTTGAATACGTAAGGAAAGAGTTCCAAAATTGGACAGGTGATAACAGGTTGTTCACCTTGAACTTCACAAAATTCCGAGACTGATTATTTTAAACAAACAATTTCGATTTTAAATTGAACAACAATTTGAAATAGTCGAATTATCAAAGAAATTTAGCATGAATCGAGATTATAAATAGAAAGCTTGAATGAATTTACGAGAGGATATCGCAGCAAATAATTGTTAAAAATGATTGATTACAATTTAATTAACAATAATAATATTTATGTTTGAATAATGACCTTTATTTGTAAACTTTCCTTTTAGAGCAGTTGTAGAACGTCAAAAACTATTAAGTCATTTGAAATGATTAGAGATAAATGAACTTTTTTTGTCGTTAATTGTTTCTATTTTAGTTCAACACAACATAGTTTCGTCTAATTTTTTAATAATAATAATTGAACAAACTTCAGGTGAGTTATTGACATTTTCCTATAGAAACCGAAATATTCCACTTCAACAATTTTTGTAATTATAATTTAAATAATTATAATGCAATAAGAATTCAAAATAATAAGAATTGATGGGTGTGTAGCCTGGAAATAAAACAATAAATCGAACAATATTGCGGATTAACAAGTTTTCCTATAAAGCCGGGAATTACCCTCCCTAGAATCAAAAACTATTTCCCAATCATTGAACTGGGTAACAATAATAATCGTAATGACCAACGACATTTCAATCACTGCGAAAATAAATTAAATAACGTATCCACATGTACGTCAATGGTTAATAAAATCAACAACAACAAATGTTGCTATTAAATTACAGAACTACCTTGAGGAATTCACAATTTCGCAAAACTGGTATAGATAGGAATTTAAAAATATTTTAAAAGCTACATAAATACATACATATAAGTATGTTATTCCCGTTTATACGAAAATTGACGTTGATTTTATCAATTAGCAATGCAAAATAGGTGCACTCAAATAAATTCGTCATTTTTTTATTATTATTTATTATTTATTTTTGGTTAGCATTATTACATCGAGTTAAGAATTCTTGATAAGAATACTAATTGGTTTTTTGTGGAAACATAACAGGAGTGACTGTATTGATGTAAATACCCAAACAGATGTACGTGAATATTTTTGATTTTTTACATAAGATCGTTGCAAATTTCACTAGAAACGACAACTTTACCCAAAACAACAACCTAATGTGAACAGAGATAGATTCAGTGGAAATTGAGCCCTTTCAGAAATCATGAATATTCAAACCAACACTCAAAATCTGTGCATTATCAAGAGACCCTTGTAAATTGTGCCACTAATTTGGGATTTTCTATATAATTGGGCCCTAGACTAAACTGTATTGTCGTAACTTTACTCATACTTTACCACATTTGACACAGAAGCAGGCTAATGCTGTTTTGGAAGCTTACACAAAGTGTCAATTCTCAAAAAAGACTTCTTCAGGCTTCATTAAGCAGGAAAAATTGTAGACAAAGAACAACTCTATTTTGTTTGTCTGGGGCGATTAAACGGAGCCCTAGATCTAAATCCGCCCTTGCTTTGACATTTATCGATATAAATGTTCAGGTAAATTTTGAATTACGTTGATTATGACAGTTCTAAATTTAGCCTTAGACAGTTGGCTTTAGTTACGTAAGGTTGTAGTTTTGTAAAGTGTGGAACAAGCTACGACGCGACGAACTCAAAGCACAGCCAACTGGTAGTTGTATCTGCCCCAAGTGTATCACTTCGGAATAAGCTACTCTATACTTGTTTTGTTTTTTTTTTCATGGAATCGTAAATGTCAAGAGTTCTAACCAATAAAAGGTACTATTGTATCTATATCGAATGTACCGTGGTAATTTACCAAACATTTGGACGTGCCTTCGGTATGTATCGTAGCTTGGTTCGTGGCATTTCTCATTGCATTTTTCAAATGGCCGAACAAAGCTACGACGCTACGTAAAAAGCATGGCCAAGTGAGCGCCAAAATTTGCACTGCTCGGCAAATAATTGAAATAACAATGGTAAGAGCTCCTGAAAGGTGTTGTAAATGGATTAATTCTTGTTGTTATTCGATCTGTCTATTATTTTATTGCAAATAGCAGAAATTTCTAGAATTTAGACGATCCGTCTCTGCGTCTGAAAATTAGATACAATAACAAATAAAATAAACAAATCAAACTAATGAATAAATAAAAGTTCTAAGTCTAACATTTTTTTAAAAATTTTTCAATGAAGAAACTGGTTTATCATTGTTAATAAATTAAAAACTAAAGATTATTTCCATTTTCCCACATAAATAATCTTTTAATTTATGAACAATCAAACCAGTTTCTTCATTGTAAAAATTCTAAGAAAATGTTAATTTAATTTGGCTAGATATTGAAAAATAAAAGAATTTCCAATTCATTGGTTTATTTTTTCGGTCTGAAGATGGGTTCAAACTTTAATTTGTTTTTCTTTTATTAATTAATTATTAATTAATTTAAGAGCGACACTTGGAGTTTTCATTTATTTATCGATTTGAATCGAACAGTACTCCAAATTTGAGTTAAAACAATGGAACAACATTTTTTAATTGAAAATAAACAATGTTTTCAAATGATAAAAATACAATTGTATCTTATCATTTCAGTTGAACATAAGAGGTAAACCCCCCATTATTCCAAGAACCAATACGAACCTTTTTCAATCAATTTTAATTATTTGTTCAAAATTCAATTACATACAATGTTTTATTTTATGTTTGTATTCTTCAAGTAGATAAATTTCCGGAATTTCCCAATATATTTTTTATTTTTGCCATTTGGATTTGTGTTGTTTTTTAATAGTTATTATTATTATTATTACTATTATTTTGTTTTGGTTTATTTTTAGAATTGCCCTCTATTTTATCTTGATTGGTTATTATGTTACTCGAAGTGGTGGTGTCAAATATAAAGACCCGCTGTCGGATCTTTTGCATTCCAGTTTTTTGTCAATTTTGTAAGACGATGCCAACAAATTAGCGCCAATGCAAATTCGATTCTGTTGTGATTAACATAATTTAACGATTTAGTTAGATTTTTTTTGAAAACCACTCAATCGAATTTCGCAAATTCCATACATTAATGCATGGATTTTAATTTTTAAATAAATTTGGAAATTCTGCCAGTGTCGTTGTGTGCTGTTTGAATATTAGACGATTTCTAAATTTGGAAGCTTACTGTCGACTAGTGGCCGTGTTCTAGTGGATCATTTACGCCGGTTTAATAATTGTTCGAGGGTGAATCGCGTTAATTCTCGCTAACTCCCACTCTAAAATCCAGTGCGCATTCGAGGCGCGATTTGAATTTTCGTATAAATAATTTTTCGTATTGTTAGATTAGAGTGTTATCAAAAAAGTTCTTGTGCGAGCATTGAAGTCTCTGAAGAGTGTGCAACAAAATCAATGAAACTTCAAAGGATAGCAACCAGATAAAGGTACATTCCAATTTATTCCAACAATTAACAACACACGATTAGACTAATTGTTTGTTTGTTCTCTTTACAGACAATTATCTACCATTAGAATAGTTTAGTAATTAATTTAGTTCAACCACCTCCGAATCGGTTAATTTAACGATGGATTATCAGTCGGGAAATTTCAGGCGTAAAGAATTCCCAAAAAATAAAGCAAACATCTTTTCACAAATCTTATTCATGTGAGATTTGCACAATTCGAATTTAATTTCGACAATCCAATAAACAATTTCAATTGCAGTTATATTTTGCCGACTTTTAAAAACGGCTTCTGCAACGATCTAACCGAGAAGGATTTGTGCAAAGTGCCCGATGAGTTCTCGTCGAAGATACTCGGTGATCATTTACAGAAAGCATGGAACCAACAGAAGCGCAACGGCAATTCGTCGTTGATCCATTTATTGTTGAGCACCTACGGCATTAAATATTTTTGTTATGGTTTTCTTCAATTATTCGTCAGTTTGATTGTTTTGTAAGTGGTTTTGATGCTCAAATTGATCAAATTCGAGCCTTAATTGTTTTATTTTTGTAGGATCGTTCAACCGATAGCAATAGCACGATTCGTTGCTTATTTTATCCAAAATCAAGACCAATTCACAGTCATTGATGCCTATTATTATGGTAGTATTATAATTGGCTTGAATGTTTTAACGACAATTTTCAACAATAACTACTATCTGAAATTGAATGAGATTGGTATACAAGCTAGAACGGCTGTTTGTTCGTTGATCTATCGAAAATCGTTGAAATTACACTCGAATAATGTCAATAAAGTATTGATTGGTAACGTTATTACTTTAACAACGAAAGATGTGCAAACTTTCGGCAATTTCGTTGAAACAATGAATGATTGTTGGACTGGCATTATACGAACTTTCGTCGCCATGTATTTAATTTACACGGCTTTAGGTTTTATCGCTTTTATACCAGTTGCTGTTTTTCTATTCTTCATGCCAATACAAGGTAGTTTTGCATATTTTTAGAGATTTATTCAAATTAAGTGAACGATTGAAATTCTAGTTTATTTGGGTAAATTCACAACAAAATTGAGAATTAAAGTGTCGAAACATACCGATGAACGATTGCAAGTAATGAAGGAAACATTGGCGGCAATTCGCATTATAAAAATGTACGTTTGGGAGAGATTCTTCCTGCAGAAAATCGCCGATCGCCGACGGTAAGTCATCTTTTTCAAAGTAGAAAATTTCCCGAAATTCGCCCAAAGATACGAGCAATATTCAAAGTAATCGTGCGATAAAAAATAGAAAGTGCCGATAAAAATAAATCGATATTTATGCATTGAGACGGTAGAAAATCTCTTAGTTTCTTATGTAACCCCCATAATCCAAAATAGGGGTTGTTATTTGATAATCTTGTTTCTTCTCAATGGTAAATGATGGCGCAGATTTGGTCACAATCAAATAATTACAAAAGCAACAACTAACCTGCCTCGGCGTTGTTCAAAATGTTGGTAAATAAAAAAGTTACTTTTTATTTACACTAACTATTTATGGATTAATTTATTTAGTCATCATTAACAAGGACGCCATACAAAATACAAATCAAATTCTTCTTCTCCTTTAAATTAATTATAAATTATAAATAGTATTTTAATATCAATAAAACGGAAACTTTCTAGCATCTTCTAATATGGAAATTTACAAAATTCGCCTCTACAAAATACCTATCCAAAAATAAATTAAAATTATTGATCATTAATTAGTGGAAGGTTGTCTGGTACAACAAATTTATACAATTTCGTCTTATTTTTAATCAATTCATGAGTTCTCGTCTTTAAATTTGATAAAGAACGCCTTTACTTCATGCCAAAAACAAGCTCAAGAGTTATCGGCGCCAGATAACTCTGGATAACCGGAGCTAAAATTCAAATTGGAAACAGATAAAATCTTGCCCAGGTAGAATCTGTAGACGTTTCAACAACATTATCAAATCTTATTTTTATAATCATTTCTGCCGACTAAAAATAGATCTTGTCTTCTTGATAAAATCAATGATGAAACTATTACTGATTGTCTCGAATTTATCGTTTTTCCTGTTAAATCGATGAGGAAATCAATGTTATTGATAATACACTGATTTTCAACGGCCAACATCCGGTTTTCCAATGGGAAAACCGTGATTATCTCGTATTTTTCCTGCGCAATTCAATTTAGCGAAATTAACAATTCCAAACGTATCTGTTTTGTATAAAACAACCTATTTTAGCATAAAATTATTAGAAGAGAGCAATTATGTTCAAAATATTTAAAACAGTAGCCCAAAATCAAACAAATAAAGATAATATTAATTAAATTTTAAGGTTAGAATTTAAATAGACAATAATATGGCAGTTTGGTTATACAAGTTCATCAACCTATTGAAGGCGCGCAATTCAAAATTTATAATATACTCGATATTTATCTTTTGTTAATTGTATTCTTTTATGTATTTTCAGAAAAGAAATCGAATCAACCTTCCATCTATTTCTAACACGTCTAGCGATCATGCTAATCGGCCTAACAACCCGTCTATTATGTTTCTATGCAATGATTATAACATATTTCTTGAATGGCAATACAGTATCGGCGGATTTATTCGTTTTTGTGATTCGTTGTTATCAACATTTAGCTTATACATTGAGCGATTTATTCCCCAATGGTATCACGCAAATTTCCGAATTCTACGCCACCATTGTTCGCATTGAAACATATTTAAATCAAGACGAGAAACATATGGATCGAACGAAGGATCGTACATTATCGCCGAAAATTATCATGGAAGATGTTACAATAAAAACCAACAACAATATGGAAATCTTGAAAAATATCAATTTAAATCTAAATACAGGTTTGAATATCATTACTGGACCTGTAGGTAGTGGTAAAACGACATTATTAAGGACGATAATTAGCGATAACGAGATAACGAGTGGTAATTTAAAGGTAATCGGGCGTATTTCGTACGCACCACAAACACCATGGTTGTTTCCATCGACTCTTAAACAAAATATTCTATTCGGACAGAAATTCAATGAGAAACGCTACAAAAAAGTGATTGATATCTGCTCGTTAACGTACGATTTAGAGAATTTACCATTGGGCGATGAGACAATCATTGAAGATAATGGTGTTAATTTAAGTATAGGACAACAAGCACGCGTCAATTTGGCACGTGCCATCTATAAGGATGCTGATATTTACGTATTAGACGATTGTTTATCAGCTCTAGATCCGGAAGTCAGTTATTTTATATTTAGACAATGCATACAACGATTTTTGCAGAAGAAATTGGTTGTATTAGTTAACCACAATTATATACATTTAGCTGATAATTTAATTCTATTGAATGATGGTGAAATAGTTACAGAGAAATCTATTGAAACTATTAAAAATTATATAAATAATAACAATGATAAAAATATTGATGAAGAAACAATCTGTAAAGTTTCGACGATAGAAAAAATTATTGTTGACGAAGTTGATGATGATAAGAGTACGGAATTAGTTGAATTGATTAGCGATAAACAACCAGAGAAGCAAGAACAACAACAAATCTATAGCGAAACTCAAAAATTGGGTAGTGTGGATCGTTCAGTTTATAAAAAATATATACAATTAGGTGGTGGTTATTGTATATTTATTGCAATAATTTTGACCTTTATTTTCACACAATTCGTCGACACAGCACTCGATAAAGTTGTAACTGTATGGTAAGTGTTTATTGTTTTTTATCAATAATTTTAAGTAGAGAATCTTGATCTTTATCTTCAGCACTTACGGCTAGACATCAAAATCTAGGCCAAGCTTCTTTTAGGAAAATTTTCAACTTTGAGTTTAAATTCTTATCCAAAATCATATAGTAAATAATTATTTTAAAACACTGCTTAGATTCAAATAAAATGGCTAGAACTTCATAGAAATTCAAAATGCTTATTTCAAGATAAAGCTACATTTTGTAATTTTATTCAAAAACACTAGATTTGTAGCAATTTTGTATCAAGAAAATGCTTAAAATGAAACAATTTTCCATGAAAATTCTAACTGAAAATTTGTCTGATTTTTTACAGGATCAATAACGAGGAAGTATTGGCAAACTTTACGAAACACAACGACACTTCAACGGAATACGAAGAGAGTTTATCAGTACGAAAAGCATTACTTATAATCAATGTAATATTTGTATTCTTGAGTGTCTTCTGTGGATTAGCAAGAACAACAATTCTATTGATGTTCACGAAAAAAGTCGCTATCAATTTACATAAAATCATGATAACACCAATAATTAACACGTCAGTAACGTTTTTCGATCAGAATTTCATCGGGAACATTCTGAATCGATTCTCGAAAGATTTAGTGACAGTCGATGAATATGCGCCGTTTGTGCTCCTCTATATTATCATTGTAAGTAAATTTGATTATTGATAACACTGAAATTAATTTTTTTTTAATTTTAGGCATTTCTATTGCTATTAGGGGCGATTATTTTGATAGCAACAGTTAATGCAATGTTTCTCATACCGACATTTATATTTTTTGCCATTCTTACAACTATCCGGTATTGTTATCTGCCAACAGCGAGGAGTTTAAAGCGACTTGATGCTAAAAGTAATGAATTTTATTGATTTTAAAACTGAAAATATTTACGATTATTTTGAAATTTCCAGCAAGAAGTCCCGTTATTGGTTATTTGAATTCAACATTAGAAGGTTTGCCTGTTATTAAAACATCCAATATTGATAAGATTTTAATTGGGGAATTCGATCGGCATCATGATGTTTACACATCAGCCAATTACACATTGTGTATTAGCATTAGAAGTTTCACATTCTGGTTGGATAGTCTTTGTACGTTGTTTATATCGATCGTGGTGTCGAAATTTCTACTATTTGAAGACGGTTCGTATTATTTATCGAATTATGTAATTCGCACTTAAATAGACCGATTTAAAAAATATTTCAAGCATTTAGAGGAAACTCTTTGGGGATTATTTGAGCAAAATTTAAACCATGTAGCTCATCGGGAACGTCCCCGGATCACTCCCAGTTGTTTTACGTGTTTAGCTCGTTTCGGACTACTCTTTGTATCAAATCAAATAAACTACGAGATTCAAATTTTGCTAAAATAATCTAGATTTCATTTGCTGAATTATTTTTAAGTGAACCTTGCACCACTTACCTGCGGAAATGATTATCTTTCATATTTTTATTTAATATTACCGATAATTTTAAACCTTTGTATTACATAAATTGCGAGTGGTTATACGTTATAAGTGCTGATATAAGAGCTATATGCGAATTGCACTCAAAAACCTACAAAATTCTAACATTATTGCCCTTTACAGATACACTAGCTGGTAATGTTGGTCTGGCCTTAACGCAAGCTTTTATGTTGACCGATAAATTATTGTTCGGTATCCGACAATGGGCCGAAATGGAGAACGTAATGACATCGGTTGAGCGGACCTTAGAGTACGCCGATATCAAAATCGAATCGCAGAAAGGTTGTATACTAGAGGATTGGCCAAAGAACGGCGAAATCGTCTACGAGAATGTCTCGCTCTGGTATAAAGGTCGCCCGGAGCCGATTTTAAACAAATTGAATTTTACGATCAAATCCGGCGAGAAAATCGGAATAGTCGGCCGGACTGGTGCTGGCAAATCATCATTATTATCCACATTATTCCGACTATACGATATAGACGGTAGAATATTGATTGATAATGTTGATATAAGAACGTTATCATTGCAATTTTTACGGTCGAATGTAGCGATAATACCACAATCACCGATATTGTTCAATGGTACAATACGCGATAATCTCGATCCGGAACGTAATTATACTGATGATGAAATTTGGCGAGCTATCAATATTGTACATATCAAGCATTTAATTAACAATTTAGATACGAATATTGGTGAATTCGGGGACTATTTCAGTTCAGGACAGCGGCAATTAATTTGTATAGCACGCGCTGTTTTGCGTCAAAGTAAAATTGTTGTATTGGACGAGGCGACAGCTAATATGGATCTAATTACCGATAGTCTAATACAGGAAACAATCAGGACGAATTTCCAGTCGTGTACAGTATTAATAATAGCGCATAGATTACGTACAATTTTAGATTGTGATAGGATTATGGTGTTTAATAAAGGCGAAATTATGGAATTCGACACGCCAGATCGACTAATTAAAAATGAGAAGGGCATCTTTGCCGATATGCTAAATAAAAATCAACAATTAACACATTGAAGAGTATGTACAAACAACAGACCACTGTATGTTCATTAGTTTTACTGTTATTTTATTTAAGTATTTAATTTTTAAACTGCTGTGAGATTTAATAAAGAAAATTGTAAATGTTTGGAGTGATTTCTCAAAAATTGTCGTGAATGGATATTAATTGTAAATTTCGATTAAATAAACCCACTTTAAGACTGAACTCTACTGGATAAAAGACCTTTAAATTTGACTTCACCACGAAAAGATATTTTCCTTAAAAAATACATACCACTGCTCTGATAAGTTTTTGAAAATTTTCCAACTTCCATTTCGACAAAGTTCAACCAGGGACGAAATGAAGCAATCCGTCTGAGTCTCTATCAATTTTATCAAGTTCATTTTTTTAAGATCAAGGGATTAACTCTTTAAATTTGCCAATCCTCTATCGAATATAAACGTCTGCAATTCAATATGAACTACAGAATTCGATAGCTGTAATTCAATACAAATTACAAAAAAATAACAGATGAGGTATCGTTCTTTTAAACAATTTTATTGAAAATTCACACAGGTAAGTACACTGAATTAATTTATAAAATTCACAACCATACACAGCGCGTAACGAGGGTGGGTCGAATGGGGCAAAATTTCCAAATTTTAATTTGCATCATAGTTATTCCGATTCTTTATTCAACAAAAAATAAACTTAAAGTAAAAAAATGTAGGTTATTGGATACATATGCTAAAAAATGATTACCTACATACAAATACATACTTTCGTATTTAATTATATGGTGAAGGGGAGGGGGCGCAGAAATATATATTTGCCCCAGACCTAAAAAAGCAAGTTACGGCGCTCAACATACAAATAACGTTTTTATCATTCCATTATTTTTTTATTAGATAATATTTTTTAGATTCTACACCACATAGAACATTTAATGTCATAAATAATTATTTTGTTATTGTTATTTTCTGTATATAAACCCCTACACAAGGACTATTAACGATTAAGTATCGATATCGTCCTGTAAGTATAATTTTTGTGTTGTCAACAAGAACCGGATGGATTTCCATCGGAGTAGAAGGCCCGAACATCCCGTCGATAAGGCGAATTGTCTTTCGAAAATCCTCTTCTTGTATTGACTATTCCGTAATAGCAAAACTAGAATTGATGTTAACATCAATTTCAGGTACGTTACACCTTTATTTATGAAAGGCTACAAGAAAGACCTGGACGATGATGATTTGTATCGCGCCCCAGCCGAACACCAATCGCAATTTCTAGGCGATTTCATTGAGCATCGGTGGCAATTATTGAAAAATACCCGTAAAAATTCTACCGTGCTCGATTTATTATGGAAATGTTTCGGCTTAAAATACTTAACAATCGGCGTGTTGAGTCTCGCTATTAAATCAATAATAATGTAAGATTTTTACAACCATACTAATTTTTTATAACTCAAATTTGTTGTAGTATTACCCAACCGTACGCTCTAGCGAAATTTATCGCCTATTTCAGTCCCAGCCAAACAATAATCACAATCAATGAAGCTGCCAATTATGCTACATTAACAATATTTCTAACAATCATCGATAATTTATCGTTCAATAATCTGCATTTATTAGAACTGGAGATTGGAATTAAAGCACGTACGGCTATTTGTTCGTTGATCTATCGGAAAATCCTCAAATTACCCGCCATCCATCAAGATCATCGAAATGGGTACATACTAACGTCGATCACGAAAGACGTGGAGACTTTCAATGATTTCGTGACGTACATTAACGAAATGTGGACTGGTGTGACAAAATCGTTGATAGCAACTGTTGTTCTCTATAACGGAATAGGAATTTTCGCGTTATTGCCGATAGTGATATTCGTTTCAATTCTACCAATTCAGACGATTCTTCTTGTTTGTTGTACAAAGAGGCGATTGGAAGCTTGCCAACAGACTGATAACAGATTACAGATAACGAAAGAAGCAATAACGGCGATTAAAATAATTAAAATGTACGGAATTGAAACGTTTTATCAGCGTAAAATCGACCAAGCTAGACGGTAAATTGAATGATTAAACCACAATTAAATCTGAATTAAATTGATTGCTTTCAGTCGTGAATTAGAGAAGACTTTGATAGTATTTGTAACGAAAACTGTAATTTTGTTGGTAGGCGAGATAACACGTCATATTGGGTTCTTTTCAATGCTCCTAACTTATTTGTATTTCGGTAATAACGTTACTGCTGAGATCTTCTTTTTTATGTTGCGTCTCTACCAACATATCGCTCTAACTTTCAGTAGTTCCTTACCGAAAGGTTTGAACGCTTTTGCTGAATTCCATGCGGCCGTCAAACGGATCAACTCGATTTTAAATTGGAACGAATTCGATTGTCGAACGAATTTGAATGGAAAACCCCAAATTCAATTCGATAATGTATCGATTGAAATGTCCGATAAGCTGATTCTTGACAATATAAATTTCAATATGAAATCTGGATTGACGATTTTAACAGGACCTACAGCTAGCGGTAAAAGTATACTGTTGAAGACTATAGCTGGAATCCATCCTATAAATAGTGGCGATTCTAAAATAACAGGATTTGTATCGTACGCTTGCCAGGAGATTTGGTTATTTCCATCGACGATTCGTCAAAATATTTTATTCGGTGAAAAATTCGATCCTGTGCGTTATAACGAAGTGATTCGAGTTTGTGCCCTAGAACACGATCTACAAAGATTACCGCACGGTGATCAAACAATTGTTGAAGACGATGGACGGAATTTCAGCGGTGGCCAACAAGTTCGTATCAATCTAGCTAGAGCAATCTATCGTAAAGCCGATATTTACCTATTAGACAGTTGTTTGTCAGCATTAGATGTACAAGTCGCCGATTTTATCTTCAAACAATGTATTTTGCGATTTTTAAACGGAAAACTGGTAATTTTAGTCGATTATAACAATCGGACAAATAACGAATTTAATTCATTTCAAATGCGCGATGGTAATATGATCAAAAACGAAACATTTACCCCATCTTCTATCACGGATACAATCGACGATTATCAAGATGGAGATCAATTTGAGACATTGTTAAAACCACCAAATTCGAATAGAATCTATAAAGAGAAACACAAATCTGGACAAGTCAACTATTGGGTTTACTATCAATTCATGAAATTTGGTGGAGGCGCCGGATTTTTCTTCATTGTCTTCTCGGTGTTTCTGGGTGCTCAAATTTTAGAAAGTTACGAAGACGTATCGGTGAGCCAATGGATCGATTTGTTGGAGACTAGTTTCGAGATAATCAAACAAAACAATACAAACCATAATTACAATCAGATTATCGACAAAGCTAATCGAAAATTTACAATTAATATCATTTTGAAAATTTGTGTTACTTGTAGTTCTCTATTGAGAGCTCTAGTTTTATTCTTATTCACCGTACAGGTGTCGAAACGTATCCACAAAACTATGATTAGAAATATTCTAAATGCTACAATTGAGTTTTTCGATCAGAATTTCAACGGAACTATTCTAAATCGATTCTCTAAAGATATCAACATAATCGACGATATTGTACCGATGATGTGGTACAATTTTTTTATGGTAAATCAACTCCAATGATTCTCAAATTTATTCTAATCTTCTCTTGTAAATTTCAGACAATTTTACTGTTAACGTCAACAGTTTTAGTCATTGTAATTCTTGATTGGATACTCTTTATCGCTGTGATCATATTTTTTATAATTTTGGCAATAATTAGATGGGTTTTTCTGAAAACAGCCAGGCATCTGAAACGACTCGATGCCTCAAGTAAGTACAAATATCGAATAACCCTTTCGAACAAATAATTTAATGATATGATCAATTAGTTGGAAGCACGTGAATTTATTCATTTTTCTTGTACTTGTAGCGCGAAGTCCTGTAGTTGGTTACCTTCAAGCGACAATAAAGGGCCTGCCGATTATCCAAACTTCACAAAAACATGGAGTTTTAATTAAAGAATTCGACCGACACCAAGACCTTTACACTTCAACAACATTCACATTACAGGCGACAATTCGAGCTTTCTCATTCCTCATCCAAATCATCTGCATTATATTCATCGTCATAGTCATCTCAAGCCTTCTAATATTCGAAAAAAGTACATCCAATTTGATTTAATCGAACCAATCTAATTATCGTTAAAATTACAGACATGATGGCCGGCCGAGTTGGTTTGATTATCTCCCAATGTTTCCTGCTAACCGAAAAATTAGAGAGCGGTATACGATCGTGGATCGAAATCGAGAACCAAATGACTTCCGTTGAACGAGCTATCGAATTTACAACAATCAAACAAGAGCGAAATACCGGCGTATATTTAGAAAAATTCGGCAATGCCGGCCGTATCGATTATCGTAAAGTCTCATTAAACTACAACAATCAACAAATATTGACTGATATTTCATTCGAGATAAGAGCAAATGAGAAGATTGCAATAGTCGGCCGTACAGGTGCTGGAAAATCGTCGTTAATTTCGACGATTTTCCGTTTATATCGCACCGATGGGGGGATATTTATCGACAATATCGACATCAAAACGATATCTATAGGATTATTGCGTTCGAAAATCTCAATAATTCCACAACTACCGTTTATTTTCATTGGAACATTACGCGAGAATATCGATCCGTTACAACAATTCAACGATGATGAAATAAAAAATACGTTAACAACAATTCATCTAGATTCGTTTGTATCGAATTTAGACATGGATATCGATGGGAATCAACGGAATTATTTCAGTATTGGACAGAGACAATTGATTTGTATAGCACGTGCTTTAATAAGGAAGAATAAAATTGTGATTTTGGATGAACCGACTTCTAATATCGACCATGAAATGGCTGGAATTATCCAGAACGTATTAAAGAAGAATTTTATTGATTGCACAATGTTGATAGTAACACACGATTTAGAAACAGCACTACAATCTGATAGAATAATTGTGATCGATTCTGGTAACATTGTTCAGTTTGATACGCCAAAGAACCTGTTAAACAATACAGATGGATTATTTTTCAAGATGTTAGCTCAATCCAGTCGATAATTGATTATTGTAGCAATTTTGTTGCAATATTCCTGCAATATTATGCGCTTTAGGGGTTAATATATTTTATAATTTAAGAGTAAAATTATTCGAAAGCTGGCGATTCGAATGTCTCGCTCAAAGCGAACAACTTAGAAGAAAAATTCAGTAAAATCTATGTTGAATTGATGAATTATTGTAACTGTCGAAAATATTTTAAAAATTACAAAGGATCTCCAACGATCTGAATGAGCCGGTAATTTTTGTTGGAATTTCCACAAAAAGTTCCCGGTTTGTCGGTGTATCACGTCAAGCGAATAAAACCTTGATTTTTTTTCNACTGTCGAAAATATTTTAAAAATTACAAAGGATCTCCAACGATCGAATGAGCCGGTAATTTTTGTTGGAATTTCCACAAAAAGTTCCCGGTTTGTCGGTGTATAACGTCAAGCGAATAAAACCTTGATTTTTTTTCTCATTGTGTACATTTATTTTTAATTATAATCAACTGATTTAGTGTTTCAGATAATTGTGACAAGGAAATTATGATCTGGTCTTTGTTCGCTAACAATTACACAACATTACACAAAATTACCATTTACACATGGAACAATATTGACAATAATAACAATTAACAGGCAATTATTAACAAATTATTTTCAAATAGTCGACAACCAAAATAAAACACCATACCTTTTGTGTTTAATAAAACCAAACGTTATTGATTAACTGTAGTTTTCAATGGAAATAATTTGAATAATTTATACGTTGTGTATATTAGATTTAACATTTGTTATAATCTTTCATAAATTAAACAAATATAACTGCGATAAAAACAACCACGATAGTAATATGTATTTGCGTAAATTCAAATTGTTCATAGATTTATCCATCCAGATGTTTGTACGATAAAGACGTGTGTATTGTTAAAAAAATTGCAGTACACGTTCTGCGAGCGAGTTGATGTGGTCATCGGTGATTGTTTT
>JACDRQ010000551.1:5277-27650 GCA_013841215.1 Hycleus cichorii
CTAACAACTAAGATTTTCAAACAAATTTAAATTATTTTCAATTTTAAATCAGTATTTTGTAATCTACTCAAACGGAGCACAAAAAAATTGACGGTTTTGACTGTTTTTTGAAGAATATTTTCAGGTTTTACGTCAAATTGAGGTATTTTCATCGGTTCTAATTAAGAGATTGTGAAATTTTGAGTCAATTTTTCAAGTAAATTTCTTATTTTTGGTTCGATCTTTGAAAATTGTTGGCTTTAAATTATCAATTTTGAGACAATAAAGGTTACAATTTGGGTTTTCGAAACACTTTGAAATCAAAATTTTTAGCACTTTTGTTGTGAAAGGGTCAAAAATTAGGATTTTAAATCAGTTCTACACCCATTTTGATATTGAATCTAAGGCAATCCTTTTTCAGAAAAACGAAATTTGCCAAAGTGTGTTATTTGTTTTTAAATTTGCATCAATTATTTTGAAAATTTGGGTACTTAGGTCCAGATTGAGTCAATTTTTCAAGTAAATTTCTTATTTTTGGTTCGATCTTTGAAAATTGTTGACTTTAAATTATCAATTTTGAGACAATAAATTGCAACAGGGTTACAATTTTGGCTTTCTAAACACACTTAAATCAAAATTTTTAGCTCTTTTGTTGTTGAAGTGTCAAAAATTAGGATTTTAAATCAGTTTTACACCGATGTTGATATTGAATTTAAGGCAAATTTTTTTCAGAAAAACGAAACTTGCCAAGTGTGTTATTTGCTTTTAAATTTGAATCAATTATTTCGAAAATTTGGGGACTTAGGTCCAGATTGGGTCAATTTTTCAAGTAAATTTCTTATTTTTGGTTCGATTTTTGAAAATTGTAGGCTCTAAATTAATCAGTTTTGAGACAATAAATTGCAACAAGGTTACAATTTGGGCTTTCTAAACACTTTGAAATCAAAATGTTTAGCACTTTTGTTGTTAAAGGGTCAAAAATTAGGATTTTAAATCAGTTTTACACCCATTTTGATATTGAATCTGAGGCAAACTTTTTTCAGAAAAACGAAACTTGCCAAAGTGTGTTATTTGCTTTTAAATTTAAATCAATTATTTTGAAAATTTGGGTAGTTGGGTCCAGATTGAGTCAATTTTCCAAGTAAATTTCTTATTTTTGGTTCGATCTTTGAAAATTGTAGGCTCTAAATTAATCAATTTTGAGACAATCAATTGCAAAAAGGTTACAATTTGAGCTTTCTAAACACTCTTAAATCAAAATCTTTAGCACTTTTGTTGTGAAAGGGTCAAAAATTAGGATTTTAAATCAGTTTTACACCGGTGTTATTTGCTTTTAAATTTAAATGAATTATTTTGAAAATTTGGGTACTTGGATCCAGATTGAGTCAATTTTTCAAGTAAATTTCTCATTTTTGGTTTGATTTTTGACAATTATAAGCCCTAAAATATCCATTTGCAAAAACTTTACAATTTAGACTTTTCTAATCACTCAATCATCATTTTTGTGGATATTTTTGAAATGAATTTGTCGCATTTTCCGGCGTTTTACCCCAAAATTCACCACTTCAGACTGTTGTTCTGGCCGCAGAATCCCCTAAAAATTAGATCGTTTGTCGGTCCGGACCTTATAGACATAAGTCCGATTATTGGTGTAATACAGGGCGATTATATTTGAAAGAATTCCGATAATTTTCGATTGATTCCCATCAATCTAAACGTGCACACCCATCAATTTTGTATTTTATTTATGGTTGTTTTGTCCTCTTATATTAGCAAAACTCCAATAATTTCACCACATAAAACTGATAATTTTTCCACAGAAACAACATTTATAGTTATTAGAAATAATTTCGAACCTGAACTGAAATTTCTATTTTGACCCAAGATAGTTTTTTTTCTATCGAAAGGATAAACCGAATCATTGAGTTCAAATTGATTATTGTGTTTATGTCTAGACAGTTGAAATTGTAGAAGAATTTTGCAAATTTTTACAACATTTTTTTTGAATTTTATAATTTTATTTTACAAAAATTTATCAGTAGCGTTAAAATATTCATAAAATATCCAACTACTTGCACTATTATCGATACAATTACAGTAAATTGTTGGATTTTTCTTATTTTTTACGATTGATAATTCTGTCTGGGGGCGATTTTCATGCGTATACAGGGCGTACAATGCTATTTTATCCCGCAATCGATTACGTATAGTCGTAGATTGCTTCATATTTTACATGTATTTGGTACTAGTCAAATTTGGTGTAGTATGAACAAAGCTACGATACTACATGACAAATACGTGGCCAATTGATATGTTAACATTCAAGTGGCTGAATCAATCTACGACAATCCATAATCAAGGCACAGCCAACCAGGATTTAGTTTCAAGATAGATTAGTTGTGATTGATTCCGGTTTGTGGAGTTGTAAAGTTGGACCTTGTAGCTCATCGAGAAATTATCAGAAAACACTTCTTCTGGACCATGTCGTGATTTTCATCAATCAACTACACACATAAAACGATTAAAAATGACCCAAAGATCCAGTAGAGTTGTTTTTATCGCTGGGGTGCTAGTTTTTCGAAATTTGTAAAGGTAAAATGGAAAAACTACAAGAAAACAATTTTATGAAGATCTTTGGGTCATTCTTAGTTGTTTTATGTGGGTAGTTGATTGGTGAAAATCTCATCATTGTCTAAAAAGGCGTTTTTTTCGGTGAGCTATGGGATCTAACTTTTGGTCAAAATTTTTATCAAATTTGTCGACATTTCAACGAATTCACCTTTGAATTATATACGTTTGAATGGTCCACCCGGTATATGGTATAAAATATAAAAAAGGACGTCCTAGTCAGGACGTCAGGTCAGTAATATCGGCAATTTCGTTGCTACGATTATCATAATAACGTAATATCAGTGCCGAACTCTACAGATAATAACAGATCACAATATCCACACACTCACACATACACAAATATACATACACGTACAGATATACACATGTTTGAAAAAAAAAACAAAAGAAATACATGTATGTAGGTATGTATTGATTGATCTAGGTATACTAGGTGTACCATAGTAATTTACCTTATAGTTGGCCATGCTATTGCTACATTTGTCTTAGCTTTATTCGTTCTGCAATGGATATGACATTTGTGATGTCAAATCGAGTGGCCTAAAGTTACTTCATTACGTTGCAAAAACACGACCAATTTCTATAATTTGTTTTTAAACTAGGAGGAGTAATGCCTAAAGCCGGGTTTACAAAGAAAAAGACACTAGATTGTTTAAATTTAAATATCTATGACTCGTTTTTACTCTAAAACGAACATATTTAGTTTCCTGATGAGAACTACAGTTTTATAATTAACAAGAATGCTATGAAAACTAAATCCAACGCCTTCTGGACACTATTTTTGAGTTGTGTAAATTTGGCTGTAAAATAACCAATAGGAAGCTATCATTTAGGCTACCAACATTCAGATCATTCCATCTAGTTTAAAAATGGAGTATCGAATGCTATCAAAGCAACAAAATCCAATGCCTTCTTGAGATGATTTTTGAGTTTTGTGAACGTGGCTGAAAAATAACCAATGGGAAGCTATAATTTAGACGCGCAAATTCAAATCACTCCTGCTTGTTTAAAAATTGAGTCAAAACAACAAAATTCAATGCCCTCCAGCTATTATTTTTGAGTTGTGTAAACTTGGTTGTAAAATCATTGTCATTCAAAACACTCCTAGTTTAAAAATAGATTATCTAATGCTATCAAAATAACAAAAATCCAATGCCTTCTAGACATTATTTTTGATCTGTGTCAACTTGACTGTAAAATAACCAGGCGGGCAAAATTCGAATTACTCCTTTTTTGCAAAATGCTGTCAAAACAAAATTCAATGGCTTCTAGGTACCTTTGAGTTGTGTAAACTTGACTGTAAATTTAGGGGGACAACATTCAAATCATTCTTCCTAGTTTAAAAATAGAGTATAAGTACCAAAACAACAAAATACAATGCCTTCTAGACATTATTTTTGAGTTGTGTAAACCTGTCTGTAAAATAACCATGAGGAAGCTAGCGTTTAAGCGCTCAAAATTTATATCACTCCCTTTGGTTTACAAATGAGTATAGAATGCTATCAAAACAACAAAATACAATGCCTTCTAGACATCATTTTTGAGTTGTGTAAACCTGGCTGTAAAGCAATCAATAGAAAGATATAATTTAAGCGTGCAAAATTTAAATTACTCCTTCTGGTTTATAAAGGAGTATAGAATGCTATCAAAATAACAAAATCCACTGTTTCCTGGGTATCATTTTGGAGTTGTATAAACCTGGCTGTAAACTAACTAATAGGCGCGCAAAATTTAGATAGGTACTCCTCCTAGCTGACAAGTAAAATCTAAATTCTATCACAACAACAAATTCCAGTGCCTTCTAAATATTATTTTTGAGTTATGTAAACCTGGCTGTAATCTAACCAATAAGGAGCTATCATTTAGGCAGCCAACATTCAAATCACTCCTCCTAGTTTCAAAATAGAGTATAGAATGCTATCAAAGCAACAAAATTCAATGCCTTCTAGACACAATTTTTGAGTTATGTAAACCTATCTGTAAACTAACCAATTGACGGGCAAAATTCAAAACACTCCTCCTAGTTTAAAACTAGAATATAGAATGCTATCACAACAACAAATTCTAGACATTATTTTTGTGTTGCGTCAACTTGACTGTAAAATAACCAATGAGGACCAACCAACCAGGCGGTCAACATTCAAATCACTCCTCCTTGTTTCAAAATAGAGTATAGAATACTATTAAAGCAACAAAATCGAATGTATTCTAGACATTATTTTTAAGTTGTGTAAATCTGGCTGTAGAGCAATCAATAGAAAACTATAATTTAAGCGCGCAAAATTTAAATCACTACTCCAGGTGTACAAATGAGTATAGAATGCTATCAAAACAACAAAATCCAAAGCCTTCTAGACATTATTTTTGAGTTGCATAAACCTGGCTGTAAACTAACCAATAGGCGCGCAAAATGCAAAACACTCCTCCTAGTTGAAAAATAAAGTATAAAATGCTAACACAGCAACAAATTCCAGTTCCTTCTAGATGTTATTTTTGAGTTATGTAAACCTGGCTGTAAACTAAGCAATTGAAACCTATAATTTAAGCGCACAAAATTTACAAATTGAGTATAGAATGCTATCAAAACAACAAAATTCGATGCCTTCTAGACACAATTTTTGAATTGTGTAAACCTGGCTGTAAACTAATCAAAATTCAAAATACTCCTCCTAGTGTAAAACTAGAATATAGAATGCGATCACAACAACAAATTCCAGTGCCTTTTAGACATTATTTTTGAGTTGCGTAAATTTGACTGTAAAATAACCAATAGGCGCGCAAAATTCAAAACACTCCTCCTAGTTGGAAAATAAAGTATAAAATGCTAACACAGCAACAAATTCCAGTGCCTTATAGATCTTATTTTTGAGTTATGTAAACCTGGCTGTGAACTAACCAATTGAAGGCTATAATTTAAGCGCGCAAAATTTACAAATTGAGTATAGAATGCTATCAAAACAAGAGAATCCGATGTCTTCTAGACATTATTTTTGAGTTGTATAAACCTGGCTGTAAACTAACCAATAGGCGCGCAAAATTCAAAGCACTCGTCCTAGTTTAAAAGTAGGGTACAGAATACTATCACAACAACAAAATCCAGTACCTTCTAGATATTAGTTTTAAGTTATGTAAACCTGGCTGTAAACTAACCAATTGGTGGGCAAAATTCAAAACACTCCTCCTAGTTTAAAAATAGAGTATAAAATGCTATCAAAACAACAAAATCTAATTTTTCAGTTGTGTAAACCTGGCTATAAACTAACCAACACTACTCCTAGTTTAAAAAATACAGTAATAGGTGGACTATTGTTGGACACTGTGTAGTTTTCCTTAAATTGGTCCATGTTGTTTTTTCTTTTAAATGATTGCTGTCTTGTTTCGAAATGGTAACAATAGAGAGGTAATTTTGTAAACGATGTGACCTCTTCTGGTTGACCGGAATAAGCAAGCAAATTGCACATCTAAATAACAATAAGCAACAACTACTATTACTACTTTGTAGATAGAAGAACAATAACAGTAGAGTAGTATTATAAAATACTATAATCGAAATGGACAACACGTATATAGATACATATAGATAGATGGGTATATATGAAATAATAAAAGAAACAACAGAGATAGTGATAGTATAAATACATGAAGACGAAGAAAAAAATCTATATTCATAAGATATTATTAAGGCTAGAAGCTCAGTCAATAATTATAGAGGTAAAATTCATGTACCTCTCTTTTACCACAATCTCACAGCAGGCATTACACACATACACGCACACATACAAGCAACAATAACGGTGAGACGTGCGCTCCTGAAGAGACGTGACGATGTAGGTGGAATACGCCCTTTTCTTCTTTTTTCGTCTTCTTCTGCTTATCTTCCATAAGTTTTTTACTTATTCCTATAGTTCTGGTTGTTTTTCGATTGTCGATACAACACCAATCATCAATAGTTGCCGAAACCGCACAACACACCGGCTGTTCCAACCGAATATCCACAATGATCGGCGGATTTTAGCCAAATTGGAACCTTGTAGCTCATTTCTAGTCCAACTTGGTCGGTTTACGTGCACATTTGATCGGCGAAAATCGCAACATTGTCGGGTCCGGGCGGTTTATCGACAATTTCCCAATGAGCTACGCAGCCCAAATTTTGCTAAACCAATCAATACTTGGTGTTAATCGAAATTCAAAACAAATGATGTTTTTCTACTCATCTTCCATAATTTCTTTACTCATTTCTATAGTTCTGGTTGTTTTTCGAAGATACGGAAATTTTTGCAAAATTAGAACCTTGTAGTTCATTTGTAAAGCTATTCGAGTCTATCTTGGTTGTTCTACGTGCATATTTGATCGGCGAAAATCGCGACATTGTCGGGTCCGGGCGGTTTTCAACAATTTCCCAATGAGCTACGGAGCCCAAATTTTGTTAAATCAATCAATACTGGGTGCTAATCCAAAATCAAAACAAATGATGTCGGTGGAATACGCCCTCTTCTTCTTTTTTCTCATTATTCTTCCACTTTTTCTACTCATCTTCCATAATTTTACTCATTTCTATAGTTCTGGTTGTTTTTCGAAGATATGGAGATTTTTGCAAAATTAGAACCTTGTAGGTCATTTGTAAAGCTATTCGGGTCTATCTTGGTTGTTCTACGTGCATATTTGATTGGCGAAAATCGCGACTTTTTCCAATGAGCTACGGAGTCCAAATTTTGCTAAAACATTCAGTTGTTGATCGAAACGAATAAATCAAATTGAATCGCCCTAATGAAATTCCACACAGTGTGTTAATCTAATAATAGACAGCACTTGAGATGAATGGTTGGAATTATGTTGGTTATTATCATTAATACAGGCGACCCTTGACCGAAAATTAACTAATTCACAACCCCTAACATCATTCATCCCCGTACGAGAGTGTAATACAGGATGATAGGTAGATATAACGATTAAATACAGCATGTTTCGTCCAAAAGTGACACTTTCCAATTATCTCGAACTTTCACTTGAATACAGCATGTTCCTATTTAAAATATACTATAGGGATACTTATGCTAAACTCATATCTATTGGTAACTTTGATTTGATTTTTTTTATTGAATTTTTCTTTAATTTTTTGAAAACAAGCAAATGGAAAAGTAATTTAAAACGTCAAAATCTTATTGATACAACTTTTCCGCATGGCTGTGGTGCGAAAAGTAGTTTTTCCACATTATACTCGTCAATACAACAAAATGCTACTTGACATTATTTTTGAGTTGTGTAAACTTGGCTGTAAAATAATGTCAAAATCTCATTTGTTGTTGATACAACTTTTCCGCACGGCTGTGGTGTGAAAAATGGTTTTTGCACACCATATTTTGTGCTGTCAAAACAAAATCCAATGCCTTGTTGACGTTATTCTTAAGTCGTGTAAACTTGGCTGTAAAATAACGTCAAAATCTCAATTTTTGATACAATTTTTCCGCATGGCTGCAGTGCGACAAGTAGTTTTTCCACATTAGGTATATGCGTCAAAACAACAAAATACTTTTTGGCATTATTTTTGAGTTGTGTAAACTTGGCTGTAATATAACGACAAAATCTCATTTTTTGTTGATTCCGCACGGCTGTAGTGCGAAAAATGGTTTTTCCACACCACATTTTGTGCTGTCAAAACCACAAAATCCAATGCCTTCGTGATGTAATTTTTGAGTCGTGTAAACTTGGCTGTAAAATAACGTCAAAATCTCAATTTTTGATACAATTTTTCCGCATGGCTGTAGTGTGAAAAGTAGTTTTTCCACATTAGGTATATGCGTCAAAACAACAAAATCCTAATTGACACTATTTTTGAGTTGTGTAAACTTGTTTGTAAAATAACGTCAAATGCTTGATATAACTTTTCCGCACGGCTGTAGGGTGAAAAATGGTTTTCCACACTATATTTTATGTTGTCAAAACAACAATATCCAATGCCTTCTTGACGTTATTTTTAAGTCGTGTAAACTTGGCTGTAAAATAACGTCAAAATCTCAATTTTTGATACAATTTTTCCGCATGACAGTAGTGCGAAAAGTAGTTTTCACATATTGGCTATATGCGTCAAAACAACAAAAGACTTTTTGACATTATTTTTGAGTTGTGTAAACTGTAAAATAACGTCAAAATCTCATTTTTTGTTGATACAACTTTTCCGCGCAACTGTAGTGCGAAAAATGGTTTTTCCACACCATATTCTGTGCTGTCAAAACCATAAAACCAATGCCTTTGTGACGTTATTTTCGACTTGTGTAAACTTGGCTGCAAAATAACGTCAAAATCTCATATTTTGATACAAATTTTCCGTACGGCTGTCGTGCGAAAAGTGGTTTTTCCACATCATATGCTGTCGAAACAACAAAATCTTCTTGAGTTGTGTAAACTTGGCTGTAAAATAACCTACAGAAAGCTAACTAATTAGAAATTCATAGCCATCTTATTGTGTTTGTCCAATTGTGAAGAAATCAATATAAAGGACCCCATACACTAACAAGTATGATCGTAAATTTGCTTATTAAAGGTGACAGTTGCTGAAATATGAAGAACTAACCTTCATTCGTTGATTAAAACCTGAAAAACAACTGAAAAGTCGATGTTTTAGACGATTTAGTGTGTGCGAACCTTTAAGGCTACATTTTTTAAGCAAACAATCAAAATTTCATGACAATCGGAAACACCCCAAGTTTAACTTAATTAAGGATCCTCTTAAACGAAACACGCTGTATATAATGTTGTTTTTGTAATTTGGGGAGTTTCTAACGGTGACAAATAGATTGGTTGATCGTAATAGACTACTGAACAGCATGTGGTAGAATTTACACAATAAATTATCGAAAAGTCGAATTGTGGTTGTAATAAACAACCCTTAAATCATTTATTTATTAGAGAAAAATAGCTCGATTCCATCAACACAACTACCCTTTATCTTCTTGTTGTTATTGTTATTTGTTGAATCATCACATTTTAATGATGATTCCATTAGAAATATCAACCCTTAAGAATTGACGACATATCAAGGGGTGTAATACCTGTACATAACGGGGGGTTAATTGAGTAAATTGATAATGAACGATGGAAAAAAACGTCCAATTACTAAAACTAACAGTCAATGTTTGCTATCTAATTATCGGGTTTTATTTCGATCAACCCTCGAGTTTTCGTTTGAAAATTCAATTAATTTTTTTCAACCACATCTTACCAATTTAGATTTTTTTGTTTTTTTTTACGGGGTAAATTGGCTCGTGTGTACTTAAATAATCCGTTTCCGTATGTGTTTTGAGTGATTCGAATCGGTTTCGCGTGCCACAATCATCAACATCGTCATCGATATCATCACGAGAATGACCTTTGCGTGTCTGTATATCTTGAAACCGAAATGAAATATACAAGGGGTGGTTTTTTTTTGTTGTTGTGATAGAGTTCGTGCAATCATCGGGGGCGGTTACAACAATATAAATAATAAAACAACACCACCTGTCATCAATTTCGTATAGCGCAACAATTAAAATAGGTTATAATTTTATAACCTCAAAATTGGCAAATACTAAAGGGTAAATCGTTATTTCCGCTATTAAGGGTTGATAGTTTTTTTTGTCGAAATAACGATAGTTGTGTCTATAAAGACGATAATGGGCTGGTATAGGAAATTGGTGTTGGGTAAATTGTGCCCATCAACCGTTTATTAAACCATTATTTTAATCATTTTCTACCGACAGTTGGTGTCGGGTTGGTTTTTTTCCAATTGTTGATTATAGCCTGTGATCTACCGGGTTTCCCCCGCTCAGAAATGCGCACTTCATCGGATTATTACCGGGTGGTACGCCTACGAGTGGCGGATTTTCCCCCATCTTAAGTACACGCAGTGGGTTGCACAGTTTTTGACATTTCTGTGATTTGCGCAGTACTGTTGCGCAATAAAACATTTTTTATCGGATTATTATCGGATAGTATACGTAAGAGTGTCGGGTTTTCCCCCCATCGCGAATATGCGCAGTGGGTTGCACAGTTTTTGACATTTCTGTGATTTGCGTAGTACTGTTGCGCAATAAAACACATTTTTTATCGAACTATCATCGGATAATACGCTCAAGAGTGTCGGGTTTTCCCCCATCTTGAGTATGCACAGTTTTTGACATTTCTGTTATGTGCGCAGTACTGTTGCGCATTTTTTATCGAATTATTATCGGATAGTACGCTTAAGATTGTCGGGTTTTCCCCCATCTCGGGTATATGCAGTGGGTTACCACAGTTTTTGACATTTCTGTAATGTGCGCAGTACTGTTGCGCAATAAAACAAATTTTATAGAATTTATTAAACCATTATTTTAATCTTTTTCTACCGACAGTTGAAGTCGGTTTTTTCCCAATTTGAGCGTCTCAATCGTTGATTATAACCTGTGATATATCGGGTTTTCCCCCAATTAGAAATGCGCAAACGTTGGTATTGCACACTTTATCGAATTATCACGGGATAGTTCACCTAAGAGGGTCGGGTTTTCCCCCATGTCAAATATGCGCAGTGGCTTGCGCAATTGTTAACATTTCTGTGATGTGCGCAGTACTGTTGCGCAATATAACAAATTTTATGAAATTTATTAAACCATTCCTTTAATCATCAAGGCGGGCTAGATTTTTTAGCGCTTTGCTTATTACAGGCCGGCCCATTTGTCTTCATTCACTATTCCGAGAGAAATGCGAACTTTGGCCGCATTGGCGCTAGTTACCGGAATATAAAACGACATAGCTATATTTCTCTATCTTTATTTAGATACGCCATCTTTGGTTGTTTTGTTTGTTCGTTTTTGGCGGGAAATCTGTTACCAATCATAATTCAAAATTCGTTTAGGTATAAGCGCCACAGTTGGCAAAAGTTGGCGTTTCATCAAGAATGTTCTTGTTATGGAGTTTTAGCCAAATTGGCAGGCCTGTAATGAGCAAAGCACTAAAAAATCTAGCAGGCCTTGTTAATCATTTTCTACCGACAGTTGAGGTCTTTTTTTCCCCATTTGAGCGTTTCAATCGTTGATTATAACCTGTGGTCCACCGGGTTTCCCCCACTCAGAAATGCGCAGTTCATCGAATTATTACCGGGCAGTACGTCTAAGAGTGGCGGGTTTTCCCCCATCTCGAATATGCGCAGTAAACACACTTTTTATCGAATCATTATCGGAATGTACGCCTAAGAGTGTCGGGTTTTCCCCCATCTTAAGTACACGCAGTGGGTTGCATAGTTTTTGACATTTCTGTGATGTGCTCAGTACTGTTGCGCAATAAAACACAAATTTTTTAGAACTTAATAAACCATTATTTTAATCATTTTCTACCGATAGTTGGGGTCGTGTTTTTTTCCAATTTGAGCGTCTCAATCGTTGATTATAACCTCAAATATACCGGGTTTTTCTCCCACTCAGAAACGCCCAAACGTTGGTATTGAGCACTTCATCGAACTATTACCGGATAGTACGTCTAAGAGGGTCGGGTTCTCCTCCATCTTAACTATGCGTAGTGGATTGCGCAATTGTTGTTCCGAGATGTGCTCAGTACTGTTGCGCAATAAAACACATTTTTTATCGAATTATTATCGGATAGTATACCTAAGACTGTCGGGTTTTCCCCCATTTCGAATATGCGCAATTGTTGACATTTCTGTGATGTGCGCAGTACTGTTGCGCAATAAAACACAAATTTTATTGAATTAATTGAACCATTATTTTAAGCATCTTCTACCGACAGTTGAGGTCGTTTTTTTTACAATTTGAGCGTCTCAATCGTTGATTATAACCTGTGATATACCGGGTTTTCCCCCAATTAGAAATGCACAAACGTTGCTATTGAGCACTTTATCGAATTATTACCGGATAGTACGGCTAAGAGTGTCGGGTTTTCCCCCATCTCGAATATGCGCAATCGTTGACATTTCTGTGATGTGCGCAGTACTGTTGCGCAATAAAACACATTTGTTATCGAATTATTATCAGATAGTATGCCTAAGAGGGTCGGGTTTTCCTCCATCGCGAATATGCGCAGTGGGTTGCACAGTTTTTGACATTGTTGTAATGTGGGCAGTACTGTTGCGCAATAAAACACATTTTTTATCGAATTATTATCGGATAGTACGCCTAAGAGTGTCGGGTTTTTCCCTACCTTAAGTACACGCAGTGGGTTGCACAGTTTTTGACATTTCTATGATGTGCACAAATTTTATAGAATTTATTAAACCATTATTTTAATCATTTTCTACCGACAGTTGAGGTCGTGTTTTTTTTCCAATTTCAGCGTCTCAATCGTTGATTATAACCTGTGATATACCGGGTTTCCCCCACTCAGAAATGCGCAAACGTTGGTATCGAATTATTGCCGGATAGTACATTTAAGAGAGTCGGGTGTTCCCCCATATCAAATAAGCGCAGTTGGTTGAGCAATTGTTAACATTTATGTGTTGTGCGCAGTACTGTTGCGCAATAAAACACAGTTTTTATCGGAAAGTATACCTAATAGTGACGGGTTTTCCCCCATCTCGAGTATGCGCAGTGGGTTGCACAATTGTTGGCATTTCTGTGATGTGCGCAGTACTGTTGCGCAATAAAACACAAATTTTATAGAATTGTTTTTTTTTATTATAGGATAGTACACCTAAAATTAACAATATACACTAATTATAATCGGATGGCTCTTTATACAGCGTGTTCCTGTACAGTTGTCCACTTAATTTTTGGAAATTTTGACGCTTGTTTTTAGTAATTTTTGTACGACACTTCTAGTTCTATTTAATATAGAAAACATAATGTTTATTATACATAACATATAACCGTATAGTTTTGTCCTCCATATTTATATTCTTTTGTTTGTTTTTTTTCCATTATCTTATCATAAAGTTTTTTTTTTGTATTTACAATTTTGGAAAGCTTTCAATTAGTCCGGGAATTTTCAAAAAACAAAATTTACATCCATAAATATCATAATGCGGTATATAAATTAAACAATAATAATAATAATAATAATAATAATAATAATAGTGATAATTATAATGATAATTAAAATAATAATAGTAGTAATAATATGATGATAATATTAATGCGAATAGAAAGGTGTTAAATTAACAAAAAAATAATAATAATAATTAGAAACAATAAGAATCGTAGTTGGCACTTTCTTGAGTTTTTTGTTTTTTTTTTGTTTTTGTTTAGACAAAAAATTGAATTGCACGATTTTCATTTGTTCAAAAATAATTTAAAAAGGAACTGAAGATAAGTCACAACCAGTTCTTGAAATTTTCGAAAATTTTCGGGTTATTTTCTAGTCAGGTATCACTTGTTGAAAATTTTCCACCCCTTTGCCTTATTTACATTGTTGTTGTTGTAGTTCGGTTGTTTTGTTGTTGTTATTGTTGTTGTTGTTGTTGTTGTAAATATTATTCTCTAGCCCTTTTGGCTAGAGCCTTCGCCAGCTACCAAACAAGTCCCTCGTTCAACTGTTGCGGATTGTCGGCGAACGAACCGGGCGACATGAATTCGGGACTACCACCGCGGCCGCCACCGCCACCGCCGCCACCACCACCGCCACCACCACCACCGCCGCCACTGGTGCCATTGCCTTGCATCATCTGCTCGGGCCCCGGTTGCGGCGGCATGAACGGCCCCTGTTCGTTGGGCAATCCGCCGAAATCGCCGCCCATCGGCATCGGCCCGCCGTGCTCCATCGGACCACCTGCTCAGAAATCGTCAAATTTCCCCGACATTCTTTCAATCGCCCGCAACTCACCGCCTTGTCCGAACGGCATGCCCTGGCCGCCCGGCCCGCCGCCCGGATGATGGCCGGGGAAGAATGGACCGTCGTGCGGATGGAACGGCGGTCCGCCGTAGCCGAACTCGAATTTGCCGTCGGCCGTTGCGAAATATGGGAAACCAGGTGGGCCGTCCTCCAAACCGCCCGGTGATAGATTCATGGGGAAGCCGCGCATCTTTCTTGAACCGCCGAAAAACGGACCGCGCCCCATCGATGTCAATTGTTTCAAACGGCGCTCCTTTGATCGTTTGTTCTGGAACCATACCTGTGGACAAATCGTGATTGCTATTTCGGGTTCTCTAATTGCGGAAGTTCGGCAAAATTTCGAGGTTATACAGAGTCACTAATATGTCAAAATTAACGGAAATTGTAAGGTTAGAGATTTGTGGAAATTTTGTTACCAACCCATTTTTGATAGGCGCATAATTCAATTTCTATTCGTCAATTGAAAATTTCGAATTGCGCGCTCTTCAAAAGTTGGGTTGGTATAACCGAATTCCTCAAATTTCTAACCACCTGTGGACAAATCGAGATTGCTATTTCGGGTTCTGTAATTGCGGAAGTTCGGCAAAATTTGGAGGTTATACAGAGCGCCTAATATGTCAAAATTAACGGGAATTATAAGGTTAGAGATTTATGGAAATTTTGTTACCAACCCATTTTGGATGGGCGCACAATTTAAATTTTTCTATTTCTCTTGGTTAAATTGAGAATTTTGAATTACGCGCTCTTAAGGGCCTTCCTTAGTAAAAAGTAAACAGGATAACTTTTTTATTTTCCAACGGATTTCGATGTTCTAAACGGCATTTACAAGGGCATTTCAAGAGGGAGGGAAGTACATATTTGGTTTTTTGAAATTCGGATGTAATTTGGAGTTACAGAAGGAAATATAGAAGCATGTTTTTTAGCATTTTTTACAGTTTTTTTTCTACATTTTTCCTCATAANGGGCTAACTAGGGGGTTAAATATTTTGAGTTTGCTTTCCCAAATCTAGGCAACTTTGATTTTTAGTGGAAGAGTTCGTTTCTGTCCAAAATTATCAATTCTTGATCGAATTTTGTTATTAAATTGCACAAAAACTGAGAATTTTGACCCTTTTTATATCCAAAATAGGAGCTTTAAAGTCTTCTGGTCAATTTTTGCAGTTTAATGTTGGACTTTTTTTGTATAGAAGGGAGAATTTTGACGGTTGTAATCGTTTTTTGAGGAGGATTTTGATTTTAAGTTCATACCTCAAGGCCCCTGTGCTTTCTTGGGTCATCAAAAGGAGCAAGTTTCGATACTTTTAGTCCATTTTGGAGTTAATTCTCTAACTTCTTAGGGCTAATTTATCCAAAATCATCACTCCTTAATTGAATTTTGTTTGTCTAAAGGTTTTCTGGTCAATTTTTAGAATTGATTCTTTGTTTTTGGGCAGAGGACGGCTTTATATCCTATTTTTAAGGTACTCTTGCTTTTTTAAACCCTCAAAATGAGAAGATTTAGATATTTTTGGTTGATTTTCTGGGTGGAATCTTGATTTTTTTCAAACTAATTTATCAAAAATTATTAGTTTTTTAACGATTTTTGCTAGTAAATCATGCAGGGGAGCTAATTTTGGTTTGTTTTGGAACTTAAATTCAATTTTTGATAAAACACTTTTGGACTAATTGATTAATTTTGGACAAAATTCCTTAATTTTCAATAATTTTACTACTAATTCCTAAAATTAGGCTACTTATAAAGTTTTGAATTAATTTTTGAGTTTTTATTGGAAAAATTGAAATCGGTAAATTTCCAAAATTTTTGTTCGTTTCGCCCCAAACTGATCATTTTATAGAGATTGTAAACAAATAGGATCTCGCCGAATCGGTAATGTGTAGTGTCGTAACTTTGCTCAGCCACTTGAAACATGCTTAAATATCAAATTTAATAAAATATGAAATAATCTACGACAAGAGTAACTGCGAAGTAGCTATTGCATCCGGCTCGAAGGACCAAATTCTCAATAGAATGTTATTGTTTTAGCCATTCTATGGTCTCTCCGAATGGGTAATGTCGTAACTTTGTTCAGCCACTTGAAAGATGCTTGACTATCAAATTTAATAAAATGTGAAATAATCTGCGACAAGGGTGACTGCGAAGTAGATATTTCATCCGACTCGAAGGACCAAATTCTCAATAGAATGATATTGTCTTAGCCATTCTATGGCCGAATGGGTAATGTATAGTGTCGTAGCTTTGTTCAGCCATTTGAAGCATGCTTCAAGAACAAATTTAATAAAATATGAAATAATCTACGACAAGGGTAGGCGAAGTATATATTTCATCCGGCTCGAAGGACCAAATTCTCAATAGAATAATATTGTTTTAGCCATTCTATGGTCTCGCCGAATGGATAATGTATAGTATCGTAGCTTTGTTCAGCCACTTGAAACATACCTTAAGAACAAATTTAATAAAACATGAAATAATCTACGGCACTACGTAACCAAGACAAGGGTAACGAAGTATATATTTCATCCGGCTCGAAGGACCAAATTCTCAATAGAATAATATTGTTTTAGGCACTCTATTTGAATAATTTCATACGGAACGCTCTGTATACATTCAAAAGAAGCTAGCAATGACAAAATTTAAGATTGTACACTCTGTATATGTTTTTTATTGGAAGTTTAAAGAGTGATCATGCTAAATCTTGCCGGAATTAAACAATTTTTGTTTTTGTTTTCATGTTTTGGTTGATTCTTTTCGAGTGAAATCTTGTTTCGGTTTTATAGAAGAAAATTCGAAAACCCACGAAAGCATAACCAAATTGTCTCTTGTTTTAGTTAATTTTTTTGTTATTTGTTTTTGTTTTGTTAAATTTGGATCTCACCTGTATGACTCGCATCGGTAGTCCGGTCTCTTTCGCTAATTGTTCGCGTATATGTCGCGTTGGTTTCGGTGTTTGTGAGAAGGCCGTTTTCAATATTTCCAATTGTTTTGCCTTAATTGTCGTCCGTGGGCCGCGCCGTTTCGAACCGGCACTACTATCATCCGGACTTTTGTTTTCCGTTTGTGAATCGCGCATCTCCGGATCACCGTCTAATGAATTTTGATCTTCCGAATCGTCTTGGCCCGTCTTTGAATCCTTAATCACACACAACAAAAAAAACAATACAATTTATCTTCGAAATAACAATATAATCAAAAAATAATTACCTGCCCTATTGAACTACTAATATCCGAATGTGGTAACGAATTATTATTCGTTTCGCCAGGTGCTGGGGGTAATGAACCGTGCAAGGGATGATGTTTTAACACAGATGACGCCGTACTATTATCGTCATCTTCTTCATCTTCCGACGCCGAACCCATTAGGGAGTCTGTAAAAATTACAAAAAAAAAATTAATAAATAAATTAGAAACGAACAAGGGTGTTAGGGCAAAATCTTGCCCCAAATTGACCTATCCGTAGACTATAGACATCCGATTAGGGACCTACAGGGTGTACAACTGTATTTCATCTTACAGTCGGCTATAGATTGGTAACGTAGTGTCGTAGATTGATTCGGCTATAGCCAACTATCTATATGGATGTATTGCCTCTTAAATATGTGTGAAAATTAGCTAGGTCTTAGCTTGGTTGATACTTCACTAAAAATATCTACGATAGGTCGTAACTTAGATCATACATCACTAAACGCCTGGATAACTGTAAACTATAGAGCCTTATAGCCATATCTTTGATTATATAGGGTCGTAGCTTGATTCATACTCCAATAAATGTTTGATCAACTACAAACGATAGAACCTTCAATTATTACATGGAATCGTAACTTAATTCATACATCACACGCTGAGATAACTGCGAACAATAGAGTTGGCTATGCCTTTGCGGCCGTAGCTTGGTTCATTCTTCACTAAATGCCTGGCCAATTGCGAATCACATATGGTCACTAAGTGATTGGCTAACTGCGAAAGTCAGTAGCTTTGGGTTATTATATAGGGGCGTAGATTGATTCATACATCACTAAACGTTGCGCTAGTTGAAAATGAGTTGGTTATGCCTTTGGCTATCCGAGGTCGTAACTTGGTTCAAATGCCTGCCAACGATGAAATCTCACAGTTGGCCATGTCTTTGATTATATCGTAACTTGATTCATAATTTACAAAATACATAGCCAACTGCGAACGATAAAGCTTTTGGTTATATAAGTTCTTAGCTTGATTCACACATCACTAAATGCTTAGCTAATTGCAGTTGGCTATGTTCAGATACACAACCAAGGCATAGTTCAAGTACCGTTGCTCAGTTGGCCATGCTTTCGAATGCATGGAGTCGTAGCTTGGCTCATACTTGACTAAATATATGTACAACTATGAACGACAGGGCCTTTGGTCGTAACTTACATCATACATCACTAAACGCCTGGATAACTGTAAACTGTAGAGCCTTATAGTCATATCTTTGATTATATAGGGTCGTAGCTTGGCTCATACTTCAATAAATGTTTGACCAACTACAAACGATAGAACTTTCAATTATTACATGGAATCGTAACTTAATTCATACATCAAACGCTGAGATAACTGCGAACAATAGAGCCTCACAGTTGACTATGCCTTTGTGGTCGTAGCTTGGCTCATACTTCACTAAATGTCTGACCAATTGCGAATCATATGTAGTCACTAAATGATTGGCTAACTGTTTGGGTTATGACATAGGGGCGTAGATTGATTCATACATCACTAAACGTTGAGCTAATTGAGAATGAGTTGGTTATGCCTTTGGCTATCTGAAGTTGTAACTTGATTCATACTTTACTAAATGCATGGCCAATTGCGAACGATAAAGTCTTTGGCTACATAAGTTCGTAGCTTGATTCATACGTCACTAAACGCCTCGCTAATTACAGTTGGCTATGCTCGGATACATAACCAAGGCAAATACCGTTGCTCAGTTGGCCGTGCTTTCGAATACATGGGGTCGTAGCTTGGTTCATACTTTACTAAATGACCAACTGCAAACCTTTAATTATTACATGGAATCGTAACTTGATTCATACATTAAACGCTGGGATAACTGCGAACAATAGAGCCTCGCAGTTGGCTATGCCTTTGTGGTCGTAGCTTGGTTCATACTTCACTAAATGACTGGCCAACTGCGAAAAATAGTATCTTACAGTTGTTTTGAGTTGTTACATAAGGGCGTAAATTGATGCATACATCACTAAACGCTTGCCTAGTTAAGAATTAGTCGCTCATGCCTTTGGTTATATGAGGTCGTAACTTGATTCATACCCCATCAAATCTCACAGTTCGTCGTGTCTTTAGTTATATCGGATCTTAACTTGATTCATACTTTATAAAATGCATGGCCAATTGCGAACGATAAAGCCTTTGGTTACATAAGTTCGTAGATTGATTCATACACCTAGCTAATTACAATTGGCTATGCTCAGATACATAACCAAGGCATAGTTCAAATGCCGTTGCTCAGTTGGCCATGCTTTCTAGTACATGGGGTCAAAGCGTGGTTCATACTCGACTAAATGTCTGGCCAACTGTAAACAATACAGCCTTTGATTATATGGGGTCGTAGCTTGGTTCATACCTCACTAAATGACCAACTGCAAACCTTTATTTATTCCATGGAATCGTAACTTAATTCATACATCAAACGCTGGGATAATTGCGAACATTAGAGCCTCATAGAGCTATGCCTTTGGTTGTATGTGATCGTAGATTGATTCGTACTTCATTAAATGCCAATTGCGAAACATTTGGGGTCGTTGCTTGATTTATAGAACACAAAATGACTGGCCAACTGCGAAAAATAGTACCTTGCAGTTGTTTTGGGTTTTCACATAGAAGCGTAGATTGATTCATACATCATTTGGTTAGTTGAGAATGAATTGGTTATGCCTTTGGCTACATGCGGTCGTAACTTGGTTCATACCCCATCAAATCTCACAGTTGGTCATGTCTTTAGTTATATCGCATCGTAACTTGATTCATACTTTACGAAATGCATGGCCAACTGCGAACGATAAAACCTTAGGTTACATAAATTCGTAGCTTGGTTCATACATCTAGCTAATTACAATTGGCTATGCTCAGATACATAACCAAGGCATAATTCAAATACCGTTGCTCAGTTGGCTATGCTTTCTAATACATGGGGTCAAGGCGTGGTTCATACTCGACTAAATCTTTGTCCAACTGTAAACAATACAGCCTTTGATTATATGGGGTCGTAGCTTGGTTCATACTTCACTAAATGACCAACTGCAAACCTTTAATTATTCCATGGAATCGTAACTTAATTCATACTTCAAACGTTGGGATAGCTGCGAACATTAGAGCTATGCCTTTGGTTGTATGTGATCGTAGCTTGATTCGTACTTCATTAAATGCCAATTGCGAAACATTTGGGGTCGTTGCTTGATTTATAAAACACTAAATGACTGGCCAACTGCGAAAAATAGTACCTTNAATAACACGTACACTCGTAGAAAATCATCTAAAAATTTAGTGTCCTTAAATAACACGCACCACACTCGAATAAACTCGATTAATTGTTCGAATTAGATGTTTATTCACGATTCAAGTGTAACTTTGGTGTGATTGAATAACATTTTTGTGCACGGTCTAAAAATAACAGTGTACTTAAATAACACGCACTACCCTCGTATAACACTGATATCGATTATTTGAATTAGATATTTACAACATTAATTTGGATTTTTTTCACACCGTCTAAAAATATACCTACATAGTGTCCTTAAATAACACGCACCACCCTCGTATAAAATCGATATTTGATTGTTCGTATCGAAGTTTATTTCCGGTTCAGCTGTAACTTTGATTCGACTAAATTTAGAATTCTTGTAGGTGTAAATCAAAATAACTATAAAAGTAAGTGTTAAAATACAATGTGTGTTGGTTGTATAAAATACGCAAAATAACACTATTTCCGGTGTTAACGGAAACTGTACGTTTATTAGAGAGAGATTCTTAAAATATCCAAATTTTTCTATAAATCTGTCGATCTATGAAATTATAGAAATTTGTTAATTGAGGGGCAATTTTCTTTAACGGACACTCTGTATAAATTAGAAATAAAATTAGGGGGTAAAACTCACCCTGATGATGTCCAGTGATAGCTGCTGTTTTATTACCATTTAAATAATCATCTTTACATATAAATTTATTATCATCTAAAACATAAAGTTCTTCACCAGTTGATAATTGTTTTCTACATACAAGGCATGTGAAACAATTTAAATGGAACACTTTGTCTCTTGCTTTTCTCACTAAATCACTAGGCGATATACCTTGGCCACAACCACCGCACTTTGTACCGTACCTCCTATAACACGAAGGAACCCAAAACAAACAAACAGAAAAACATTAGTACAAAATTTCACAAAATACCCCTGTAAAGCGACCACTTTAAAGAGGTATCCAGTCAATAAAACAAAGATAAATTCGATTAATTTCAATATAAATATAGGGGTGGTTTCAATTTTTCATATTCTCAATGATTTTAGCCCACTTTGTACAGTTCCTCCTATAATAATAGGAGCAAAAAGCAGAAAACCTCTCTAAACAGGTCATGTCAACTCTCTAAAGCGACCACTTCAGAGAATAATTTTTTCAATCAAACAATACAGTGAGAGACAAAAAAANAATAATAATAAGGAATTATAGATAAAAGGGGAAAGCGTGAAACGATGAAATATAAAAATTTATCGGATCTGAAAACAATAAAAATTTTATTTCTTATAATAATAATAATAATAATAAGAATAATAATTGAATTGAATTTAATGATAGTGCTTATCAAATTTTTGTTTCTCATCATCATTAATAATAAATAATAATAAGAGAATTATACCCATTTTTTTTCCAACGATTCTAACCTTACTTAATCATCGATTACTATTATTATTATTATTATTATTATTATTATTATTATTATTATTATTAT
>JACDRQ010000551.1:27753-38648 GCA_013841215.1 Hycleus cichorii
TATTATTATTGTTATTTTTTTTTGTTTTCTCTGTTAATGTGATGTGTTTTTTTTTTTTTGTTAATTTACCTGAAAAAATCACCACGGCAGAATAATTTTCCTTCTCTTGAAAAACATTTATCAGTTAATGATGCATGACAATCAAAACAACGTACACAATCAGCATGCCACGTCCTCTCCAGGACATTCAATAAGAATTTATCTAATATTGGCTTATCACAACCGGCACAGGCTATCAACATACCGGCGGCTGGCTCGCACCGACCTATAAACAAAAAAAAACCAAAAAAAAATTGAAAAAAAAAGAAGAAAAACAAACAATTGAAATATACATTCATTGAAACTAAGTTGGCATAGGAATAATGACAGGACCGTACTTGATCTATCTAAATTCACGCAAATCAATTTCGTCGAAATTGACAATTGAATAAACGTGTTATTAGCGGCCATATCTTAATTATATAGTGTCGTAGATTGGTTCATATTGTAGTAAAGTTGACATATTAAGCTACGACACTATTATAACAAGAGCATGGCCAACTGCGACTAATTTCCGGTAGTTTACACCTATCAAAATAATTGAATAAAACATGATAACAAAAGCGATATTACTAGAAATCAAGTAGGCACCGTAGAAATTCAGGACCGTATTCAAATTATAGAAAATTTCAATCAATTTCTCAAATTTGTAGCTAAACAATTGACGAACACATTAACAATTGAAAATATTATAATTCAACAATAAGGTGGAAATTGGAAAAAATCCAGAAAAAATATACAGTTGGCTGTGCTTCGATTATATTGTCGTAAATTAGTTCATATTTGAAATTTTACAAATAGCCGACACTATATAATAAAAAGCATGGCCAACTAGAAGGTGAAATCTTAATTTTGTTAATTCCACAGGCTGGCCGATAGTTTACACCGATCGAAACAATTGAATAAAACATAATAACAAAATCGATATTACTAGAAATCAAGTAGGCACACTAAAAAATCAGGACCGTCTTTAGAATTTCAAGCTCAGTTTGAAAATCTACAGTTGGCTATGTTTTGATTATTTATTGTCGTAGATTGATTCATATTACGCTAAATTTGACATTTCAAATGGTTGAACAAAGCTACGACACTCTATAATTATAACATCATGGCCGACTGCGAGATTAAATTTTTAATCTGAATTTTGTCAAATTACAGGCGTAGTTTACACCTATCAAAACAATTGAATAAAACATGATAACAAAAGCGATATTACTAGAAATCAAGTAGGCACCGTAGAAACTCAGGACCGTATTGAAATTATGATCAATTTCCGAACGAAACAATTGAATATACAATGAAAATATAAGAATTCAAAAAACAAGAAAAACTAAGTAGGCGCAGTAAGAATCACAGGACCGGATCCCCGATTTCGAACAGAATTTCACCGAATTTACCGTGGAAATTTAAAATCAAGTAGGTGTTCGGAAAAACATTAGAATTTTAATGATGACAAATTTCAATTTAAACCTAAACAATTAAACAATAGACAATAATTAACAATAAATAGTATCGAAAATCAAGTAGGCACAGTGAAACAGAACCGTATTTTAAAATTTGAGGTTAATTTTGCCAAAATCGAAACAGTTGAAGAGTCCAAAATGTAACAATTGAAGATACAATAATTTGATGAAAAAAACTAAGTAGGCCGTATTGCAAATTTTAGTCTCAATTTCGTCAAATCTACAGACTGTCCGGTAGTTCATAATTAACAAACGATAATTCATAAAAACAAAGTAGGCATGGAAAAAACTAAATTTCCCCAAATTTACAGCCAATTTGATTGAAATTCGAAATTAGAAAAACATTAGAATTATTGCAATAAAATCATTATTTTAGCCGTATTTAAATGATAAATTCCAATTGAAATCTAAACAATTGAACAACACAATAATTGATAATTGATAGATTGTCGGTACCGAAAATCAAGTAGGCATGGTGGAAATTTTAAGGTTAATTTTGACAAATCTCCTCGATTTAAACAATTGAAAATCGAATAAATCAAAACGAAACTAAGTAGGCATAGTAAAATTTAGTCGAAATTTTATCAAATCTAGATGCACGGATCCAAACAATTGAACATCACACAATAATCAACAATAGATAATAAAAATCAAGTAGTCGAAATTATGCGAAATCTACAAGCTGTTCCACTTAAATGAACATAATAACTAAAAAAAACTAAGCGGGCCTATTTTTGGAATTTTAACGAAATTCGGCGGAAATTTCAAATCAAATAAGTGTTTTTAAACAAACGAATTATTACAAAAATTAAACCTACAATCATCATTATTGTTATTTTAATTGTTTAAATGATGACAAATGCCAATTTTAACCTAAAACAATTGAACAACACATAATGGGTAATTAATTAACAATAGATAATAGCAAAAATCAAGTAGGCACACACAGTAACGAACAACAGAACCGTATTTTTTTTGAATTTTGAGGTTAATTTTCAACTAAACAGTTGAAGAACCCAAAATTTGGCAATTAATTTGAAAAAACCAAGTAGGCACAGGAGGAATCAGGGCCGTATTAAAGAACCGGATTTTTTTGAATTTTGAGGTTAATTTCACCAAAATCTACACACTACGGATCTAAACAGTTGAAGAACCGAAAATTTAACAAGTAGGCACAGGAGAATTTAAACAAATCTACAGGCTGTCCGGTTGGGAAAAAAATAATTAGAATTATTGCAAAATTATACAATTATTATCAATATTATTATTATTTTAATAATAAATTATAATTGAAATATTGTGTTAACGACATCAAACAGGTCCGTATCATGTTTTATTCAAATGAAGACAACTTACAATATAAATTATAAAAGGAATAATTAATAAATTTATGTATACGGGTTATATGTGGGACGTACTGTATATAAATAAAAAACAAAAAACCAACAGAGTAACCTATGGAAATTTGTTCAAATTTTTGCAAAGTAAATCTTCGATATTGACCCGAATAATCGGCCAAATAAAACCGAAAAATATCGAAAAAATCCAAGAAGGACTTGCGGAAAAAAAAAACAAACGAAACCAGAGATCATAGCCTACTGTGTTATTGGCATAAATCTGTTTCATGATCGTTTTACCGTCGCCACGACGATTCGTCATACTTTTAACGTTGAATTTATCCAACCGAAAACATCAAAGAGGCGATTTTCAAAACAAAAACAAAACAAACCAAAATAGTTGGCGTTGATTTTCGTAAAACAATCGAAAAATAACCAATTTCAATTATAAGTACGCACACTTGATTGTTACTTGAAAACTAACCTATATTGTGGGCTGAATGTTGTATATAGTTTGAATTGGGCCCGATAGGGACATGGGCCAAGCCGGCCCTTAATGTAAGGGCCCCTACTGGTGTACAAGTGGGCCCTCCTTCAAGGTAGGCCGCCAGATTGGTAACTAGATTTTACACGATAATTTAAACACTTGAACACCACACAAAATTTTGTTCCTCAACAACAACAGGTCACTGGATTAATCACTAATTCTAGAATAACACTTTTGATTTTCAATTTTTTCTCCACTCGAATCGCACAAAAATCAAGCAAGCACACGCGTCGTTTTCTCTTGTTTTTTTTTTGGTTAATACGTCACAACCGTCACTAGAACACGTCCAACAGCCAACTGGCGAACCATACTGGGCGCCCATCTAGTGTCACTAGTACACCATCGATCTTGCGCCCCCCACTATACGACCGGCGTATCGACCAATTATAACAGCGGGTCACGCCCACAATTCCACCAACAACTCCGCCCATTTACAGGTAGCCATCAGTTCGGTGATCTTATCGGATAAACTCGGCAGCCTCTCGCCCACTAGATTCTTTCGTTGTGCCTTTTTCTCATTTGTTTTATTATTATTTTTATTTTTGAATCGCTAAAATATTGGATTATTGAATTAATACGATGACCCGTTAATCAAAATTTTTATAAAATCAACCCTTATTTCGAAAAATCCGGGTATTCCTCTAGGAATTGGAGTTTTTTTGTCTATTCTTGTCACTAGATCGTTATTTTCAACAATATATTCATGGAAGATAAGAGGGTCACGTGTATGTACACAAAAGGGGTAGTTTTTATAGAAAAATATTGTCAAAGGTCTCTATCTTGTAATACCCACCCCCTTCGAGTCTCTTCAACAATGTATAGACGGCTTAGATAACCCGGGGGATTTACCGGGAATTCCCTATAGTCTACGACACACCCCTCATCCCTTAACATTGAGTTTTAATAACAATAACAATTATAAAAAAAAGAGACATGATTAATCTTGAATTAATTTAACTGATAACAGTGTCTATTGATAAGGGATGAAAATAATCGTAATAAAATGACGCATTTTGTTTCAGATTTTCAACCCCCTAAACTCCCTAGATAATAATGCCCGATCTCGACCGCTAATTCACCTAAACTCTATTTCTCGATCGAATGGTCACCCTCTCTTACTACCACTATTACTATTACTAAAGAGGGGGTAGTCACCCCTAATTCACTACACTATAAACTTATATTTTACGTTATAGTGAACAATTCGATAGACTTTCTGTGTGCTTCAATCTAGTCGGCTTGTAATCTGAAACAACGACATAAAGAATTTCAACAATAAATAAATCAGAAAAACAAAAGAATAACAGAAACAATAGCTCAATATCGGTGTTAGATTACTTTGATACAAAAGTAATTTTGTTGTTGGGTGGTAAAGTTGTATTTATTAAATAGTGGTGGTAAATCTTGAAACAAAAAAAAAAACAAATGAATCAAATACCTTTATATGGTAATCAAGTATACCTATACAGGACAGGCAATGGTAATAGATACATAATAATGGCGTCTAATTTCACTAATTTACCAACAATATCACTAATTGGTGAAAATATTGAACATAGGAGGCTCTGATATTGTTCTTGTGCAACTATTTGTACTGCCATACCTGTATATTTGACACAAATCACCCTATAATTTACTTAAAATTCTAATATTGTCTCTTTGCTAGTGGCAATTTTGCAACTAGATGGCGTATTACCCTAATAGTGCAACTATTTGTATTGCCATACCTGTATATTTGCTACAAATTGCCGTATAATTTTGAAACTAGATGGCGTTGATATTATTAGTGTAATAGTGTAATTATTTGTAGTGCCGTATCGGTATATTTGCTGTTATTATTATGATAAAACAAAAGCCTATCAAAATAATAATAGTAATAATAATAATAATAATAAAATGCGTAATAGGAGAGTTGATTGAATCGTAAAATCGTTGATTATATTGAACGATTTATTTAAAATTGAAAAATCGCCATTTTTTTTATTATATTGTTTTTTTTTCAATTGTTCTATAATGTGCCAACTTTGCTTTTATTCGATTATACTCCATCTTCAATGTTTGGAACAACTTGGCGGTTACTATGGTAACCTATGTTAGTTATTAATATCGCCAAAGTAGTAGTCAAGTCGTCTAATTTCATTTAGATTTACAGATTTCGTCATTTCTAGCTTTTTTTGGATTTATACAGAATGTCCCATTTGACAATTAAATTTAATTTCTTATTGTAGAGGAGTAGAATGGTTAAAATAGTATAGTCCTATTGGGAATTTGGTCCTTCGAGCCGGATATCTCCTTCCATAATGTCTAACTTGATAGTGACTTTATTCGATTGTTATACAGGCTGTTTCATTTAATATTGACCCTTACTTTGTTACTGTAGAGGAATGGAATGGCTAAAATAGTATTGTTCTATTGGGGATTTGGTCCTTCGAGTCGGATCTTTTTCCTTCTTTCTTGTATAATTTGCGTGAAGAAACCTATGTAAAGCACTTCAATTGGTTGATTTATACAGAATGGTCCTCTTAAATGATGTTTGGCTTTATGTGGAACGAAATATTGATAAAAATGTTTTTGTTTTGTTTAATTTGTGGTAAATTTTAAAATTTGCGCAATTCTAATGTAAATTATCGTCTATTTTTCCAATTTTATTCGATAAATCAAAAATTTAATCAACAAAATGTCTACTACCTAAATTATACGCCACATTAATACAAATCTACAGTGTGTCCCACCTAAATTAATTAATTTTTACAATAAAATAATGTAGAGAATGAAAGAAATTTGGTCCTTCGAGGCGGATTAAATATATTATTATTGCTTATATACAGGGTGTTTCATAAGAAAATTTTGTCCTTTTATACAAAATCAATTATAATTGTTTAGTTCAATTGTTTTATTTTCTGCAACGTTAATTGTATTAATTTTAATGGATATGTTTGTAAATTTGGTCCTTCGAGCCGGATATTTTTTCTCTTTTTCTGCATTATTCTCGCAAATTATGATTTGTAAAAAGGTCTAATCGGTGTATTTATACAGACTAGTCCACTTAAAAATAATATCGGGCTTTTTATGGATTAAAATATTTATAAAAATGGATTTTTGGTCTTTAATTTGTGATAAATTAATATTTTCATTTGTTCAATAAATCAAACTTTTAATAAATAAATTTCTAACATTTTGAAATGGCCTTAATTACTCGCCACAAATCAACACAAACCTACAGTTTGTTCCACCTAAAAATGTTTGATTTTTTAGTGATTTTCATGGTAAAACAAGATTAGCCTTTTAACGGATTTGGTCCTTCGAGCCGGACTTTCAATAAACAAATTTCTAAGATTCTGACATTGCCTCAATTACTCGCCACTTATACAAAAATCTACAGTGTGTTCCACGTAAAAATGATTGATTCTTTACTAATTTTTCTAGAAAAACCATCATATTCAACTTTTAACGGATTTGGTCCTTCGAGCCGGATTAAATATATTATTTTTGCTTACATACAAGGTGTTCCATAAGAAAACATTGTCTTTTATACAAAATCAATTTTAATTAATTAGTTCAATTGTTTTATTTTCTGCAACGTTAATTGTATTAATTTTAATGGAAATGTTTGTAAATTTGGTCCTTCGAGCCGGATATTTTTTCTCTTTTTCTGCATTATTTTCGCAAATTATGCTTTATAAAGGGGTCTAATCGGTGTATTTATACAGACTAGTCCACTTAAAAATAATATCGGGCTTTTTATGGATTAAAATATTTATAAAAATGGATTTTTGGTGTTTAATTTGTGGTAAATTTATATTTTCATTTGTTCAATAAATTAAACTTTGAATAAACAAACTTCTAACATTTTGAAATGGCCTTAATTACCCGCCAGAAATCTACACAAATCTACAGTTTGTTCCACCTAAAAATGCTTGATTTTTTCACTAATTTTTATGGTAAAACAAGATTAGCCTTTTAACGGATTTGGTCCTTCGAGCCGGATTTTCAATAAACAAATTTCTAAGATTTTGACATTGCCTCCATTACTCGCCACTCTATACAAAAATCTACAGTGTGTTCCACGTAAAAATTATTGATTCTTTACTAATTTTTCTAGAAAAACCATATTCAACTTTTAACGGATTTGGTCCTTCGAGCCGGATATTTTTTCCGTTTTTCTGCATTATTTTCGCAAATTAGGATTGGTAAAGGGGTGTAATCGGTGTATTTATACAGACTAGTCCACTTAAAAGTAATATCGGGCTTTTTATGGATTAAAATATTTATAAAAATGAATTTTTTGTTGGTTTATTTTGTGGTAAATTTATATTTTCATTTGTTCAATAAACCAAACTTTGAATAAAAAAATTCTAACATTTTGAAATTGCCTTAATTACTAGTCACAAATCTACAGTTTGTTCCATCTAAAAATGTTTGATATTTTAGTGATTTTTATGGTAAAACAAGATTAGCCTTTTAACGGATTTGGTCCTTCGAGCCGGACTTTCAATAAACAAATTTCTAAGATTCTAACATTGCCTCAATTACTCGCCACTTTATACAAAAATCTACAGTGTGTTCCGCCTAAAAATGATTGATTTTTGACTAATTTTTCTAATAAAATCATATTCAACTTTTAACGGATTTGGTCCTTCGAGCCGGATTTCTTCACCCACCTGTCATTCGAATTTGTTTAAACAAAAAATCATTATTTATCGGTGTATCAATATAGAGATTCGTCAATATAGCCAACAACCTTCAAAACCGCACAATTTTAATGAAAATTGTTGTTTTTATGGCTTCCAATTTAATTTAGAAATTTTATTGCTTAACACATAAAATTTTACGATAGGGAGAAGTGTACTTGTATGTGTACTTGCAAACATGAAAATATTTTTCAGCGATATTTTCCGTCTATTTTCACCATCAACTACACCAATTTTCCCCCCTCAAACAACAACAACAATAATAATGATGATAATAATAAATAAAAGAAAGAGCCACCAAACAGGCCAGATTTCAATCGTATTGAACGATTGCGAAATGCCACATTTAACCAGAAAAACAACCGACGATCGAGGAAAAAAACAAATGAAAAACAACAGTGTTGCAGTATAAGGAAATATCAATCCACACTCAATCACTACACACTTGTTTCGTAAAAATAAAAAAAATTGAAAGAAAAATTAAATTCCAAACTACCGAAATTATTGATCTACTAACGGATTTATAGTCGAGTTTATTGCGAGGGGTGGGGGGTGGATCCGGAATTAATACTCGGTGATTTTAGAGAAAACCCGTAACGAATTGGCAACGTGTGTGCACACACACGCACACCACCCCCTTTAATCTAAATATGATTAGCATGAAAGTTGGACGATTTATAAAAGCCACACTTATGTTAATTTCGGGGTAAATTACGGCAGTTGGCCATGGTTTTCTTATGTAATGTCGTAGATTGGTTCGTATGTTATTAAATTTGACGTCTGTTAGGTCGAGTGTTCGAACAAATCTACGACACTATGTAGGTGAGTCTTTACGAAATTTGATATTTGTACAAATCTTCAAGGAAAGTTACGACATACGTGTCAAATCCATGGCCAACTTTGGGGTTTACTATTAACACACTAGATGTTTATACTAACAATAAGAGTAAAATTTCAATTGATAGATTGGGTGTGTCGTAGATTGGTTCATCTTTCCTTCAATCCGTCCGAATAAAGCTACGACTCTATATAAGAAAAACATGGCCAACTATAATACAGACAATATTTGGAATAATTTTAAAAAAAAAACAGAGTCGACTATGAATTTTTAGAGATCCATAGCCAACTATGGATATAGCCAATATTTAAAATAATTTTAAATAAAAACAAAGTCGGCTGTGAATTTTTAATGAAATACGTGTATTAAATCATAGTAGACTATGAACGGTTTAGTGAGGTTAGATTGTTATTGTTTTAATTGTTTTAATTATAAAATCGTCACATTCTAATCGTCTAAACATGTAGTATAAGTGATACATCTAATATATCGAGTGTGTCTTAGATTAGTTCATATTTCATTAAATCTGTCATTTGTTCAAATGTCCGAACGAAGCTACGACATTACGTTGGAAATCCATGGCCAACTATATTAGAACCAAAGTAATAATTAAAAACAAAAAAAAAAAACAGTGGTGGCTATGAATTTTTCGGGGACTAATAGTAAATCATAGGAGACTGTGAAAGTTCAGTTTTTTGTTGTTCTAAATCAATAAATCATCACAGTCTAAACTTATCTATCGAGTGTGTCGTTGATTGATTCATATTTTACTAAATTTGACATTTGTAATGCAATTGTCAAGTGTCCGAACAAAGCTACGACACTACCTAAGAAGATCATGGCCAACTGTTTGTAATTAAAAAACAAAAAACAAAATTGCTATAATTTTTGTTTTAAATTAATTTGTATTTTTCAAATGATGAATCAAGTGTGTCGTAGATTGGTCCATACTTGACTAAATTGACATTTGAACGAATGTCCGAACAAAGCTACGACACCACGCCAAAGGCACAGCCAACTGCGATGTTAATTATTGTAGTATAACCTCAAAAAAAGAGTTGGCTATGAATTTTTAAAAAATTACATAAAGTAAATCATAGCAGACTGTGATTGTTAGTTTTCCAATTGTTTTAATTTAATGAATCGTCAACATATATCGTGTGTGTCGTAGATTAGTTCATACTTTATTAAATTTGACAATGTAGTTTTCAAATGTCCGAACAAAGCTACGACATTACATAAGAAAGACATGGCCAACTATGATATAGAAAAAACAGAGTTGGCTGTGAATTTTTGTAAAAATATTTAGAGTAAATCATAGGAGACTGTGACACTTTAATGCGATTACTACTTCTCCAATTGTTTTAATTCAATAAATTGTCACAGTCTAATCGTATTCTATAAAAGAAAAAAAATCGTATTTTTCAAATAGTCTCGTCAATGTGTCGTGGATTGGTTCATACTTTACCAAATTTGACATTCGTTCAATTGTCAATGTCTGAACAAAGCTACGACATTATAGTAAGAAAACCATGGCCAACTATGGTACAAGTGATATTTCTAATAAGAAACAAAGTTGCCTGTGAATTTTTTGAATTAGTAAATCATAACAGACTGTGAACGGTTTAGTGAGATTATCACTTTTCTAATTGTTTTAATTTAATAAATCGTCACAGTCTAAACTTATCTATCGAGTGTGTCGTTGATTGATTCATATTTTACTAAATTTGACATTTGTAATGCAATTGTCAAGTGTCCGAACAAAGCTACGACACTAGCTAAGAAGATCATGGCCAACTGTTNTTGGTCCTTCGAGCCGGATTTGAAGGTATGTTGGGCTTCAAGATTGTCTCTTAAGAGCGAATCTACTTTAATTAAAAAAATATGTATTTTTCCTACACATTCGATCCATTTTGTGTATTTAATTAGAATTCTGGTAGGTTAAATAAATTTCAGCCTCTTTTTCTTGGTCCTTCGAGC